>JAGFNQ010000750.1:584483-747342 GCA_024364735.1 Boesenbergia rotunda
TGTTGTTGTGATTCTCTATTTCAAAATGTAGATGATCATATATATAAAAAGAACAAGTCTTTTAGTATACACATCTACCATTATGTACCCTAATCAATTATGTCAAATACTTATTAGAGCAGTAGTGTTATTAACCTTAATCCATATTATATTATCAATGAAACAATGAAATATGTTCCTGAATGTTTGAAAATATTACCTCATTCTTGGCAATATATACTTGAATTTGAGTCAATTGTGCTTGATTTTTTGAGTCATTGAGAACTAAAGAGGAAGTCTCATACCTGAATACTTAAATTGTGGACAAGGACACTCAATTTGGTCATACACATACTTGAATTTGGATATTTCGTACATAATAATGCGGATTATATACCCTCATCAATTATGCCAAGCACTTATTAGATTAGTAGTGTCATTAACCTTAATTCATATTATATTATCAATTGTGCTTAATTTTATGAGTCAATTCGTGCCAAAAAAAAGTCACCTACACCAACCTCTAAAACATTTGTGCACTGGTAGTGTGTCCCAGATTATTGATAGATCTATTGTAGATAGTACTCAATTGCATAGAAAAAATACTAAATTTTTGTTTAAATGATGCTGAATTTAGGTGGTATTATACCTTCTTTTATACTTTTTGTACCTAAATTTTGCTTAAAGATGCTCTAACAGAATAAAAACTAACAGAATATATTGCTTTACATAAGTCTGTCATTACTACATAATAAAAACCAATATTGCTACAGAATAATAACCAACATCTATTTGTCATTATTAACAGAATACATTGCTTTACATAACTAAGTCATAAGTCTGCCATTACTACAGAATAAAAATCAATATTGCTACAACTATTGAAAACCAACATCTATCTGTCATTACTAACAGAATACATTGCTTTACATAACTAAGCCATAAGTCTGTCATTACTACAGAATAAATATCAATATTGCTACAACCATTGAAAACCAACATCTATCTGTCATTACTAACAGAATACATTGCTTAACATAACTAAGTCATAAGTGTGTCATTACTACAGAATAAAAACCAACATTGCTTTACATCTAAATTTGGATCCGCAAAAAGGCAAATTTGAAACTCCAATACATCTGCTTGAGCATAAGAAGCAGATAAGTGTCTATCTTCACATGCTTTACATTTGTTATTACCAACATCTATCATTACCAACATTACTTTACATCTTAGTCAAATATATTTTTTAACAATCCATTCTCATCTGATAATATAGTTGAAGCAACATGGGCCCGATAAGTGTTTATCTTCACATGATTTTGAAACCTCTAGATATCATCAGTGTTACAAGATAGACACTCCACCCACATGCATATGTAGACACCACAATCCAGGGTTGCACCTTGATGACGACAATGTTCTTTCAGGACCTCTTCACTACCTATGGCAAATCCTTGAAGATGCAACATGCATCCAGCCAAAAAACACGCCTACAAAAAAGTAAATGCTTTAATACTGGGATCTTAAGATATATTGGAGTAGAATATTGTCAAACTCACATAAACTTTAGCCGTCCCAAATGCAAATGAATCATGGTTTGAATTCCACAATCTGAATTTCCCTTAAGATGCTTTAAAAACCAATAAATACCAATGTCATCTATCATTAATTGGGAAAATGATATATCTACATTTTCTAAATAGATCTTTATTTAGTCCTCTAGTTTGCTCCTCGTTGTGGATGTCAACCTCGCAAGGAAAGCTTCATAATTTGTTTTGTGTATCTGCCTATATTTTCCATATTTCTGCATGTGTTGTAACACTTCTTTCTACATATTCAAAATAAGATATAATCATGTTTCTTAATCTAATAAGAATTAAAAATCAAATATCAACTACCAAATATCTCGATTTGCTACAAACTTGTACATTTGTGTCCATACAGTAAATCTCAAATCCATATGTTGGACTGTATTTTTTCATAATCTTCATATAAATATTTATGATTTGATTATCAATGGGCTCACCAAACAAAAAAGAACAGAATGTAGATCCAGTTAAGCTTAGGAACTCATCTTGCCATATGACAACACTGCGGGGAGTAAAAAATAACATTACAAAATTGATAAGAAGTGTCTAGAAAAAATTCACATATTGAAAATAAACGTACTCCAATTCTTCCCTAGTGAGAAAGTCTGTCAACAACTTTCTCTCTTCTTCAGATGCTTCATGATGTCCACAAAAATCGGTTCTCTTTTTATATACATCCAATGTAGTCTTGGGAGGACTCTCGCTACGCTTAACATTTACTATAAAATTAACCTATATGAAAATATAGTTAATAATGTAAGCTAAAATCTATACGTAGTTAGTAACAATATACAATAACATGCAAAAACTAGTAGATTTCAAATAATAAATCTCGGATTTATACTTCATCCACCTGTTTTTTTTTCCTTCCTCTTACGTTTTGGTGTTGAGCTAGGAGGAATAACAAACATAGACTCTTTTCATTTCGTCACACGATCAGCTCTAGTCCTCATAGTATCCACAATAGAAGATTGAAAGTGGTTGATCTTCTCTGCTTTCGAAGTAGCAACGTCACTACCAGAAACGTGCTCTTCTCTTGAACCACTGCCGGAATCAGCTCTAGACACAAATTTTTTTCTACTTCAAATCCATCACCACTGTGTCTCTTATTAGCTGAAGCATTCTCTGAATTAGATCCTACCAATCTTATGTTTTCTTTATTCAAATCAGAAATAACATCTTTTATCATCAAATCAACATTATCATCAATGTTGGCAGTTGCCATTTCCACATTCAACTTCTGGAACCCAGCAAGTTCATTTTCACCACCCACTTCAACCTCAACAATCTTAGTCTCTTCTAAAATAAAATCCTCACTCACTTTTTCGGCCTCCTCCTCATTGCTCTTAACTGCAACAATTGGTTCAAGCAACCTCTAAGTATTAGAAATTCCAGAACATCTCACACAAAGTGGCACTTGAAAAATATAAGTAATCTAGTCAAAAAAATGTCTCATCATCATTATTTAACAAAATAATTTTATTATTTCTATATTTAGAGAAGAAGTTACCTGCTTGCCACTTAAGAGTATCTCCTCATCTGGAAATGATACTATATCTAACACCTTTTCACAATTATAAATAAAATGTCACTTCTACAATCATATCTACAAAAAACATAGCAACTTACCCTACTAAAATCAATTCTAGAAAATAATCTCTCAGCAAAATCATATTTGATTGATATCTTACTCCGTTCCCAGCGAAACAACTGGGGTAAACAATATAAAGAACGTTCATGTCCAAATGAAGGAATTCTTTCATATAGCTATGCCTGAATACATACAGAGATCAATATAATAATATTAAACAAATCATAATTGTACTTGAAAAATTAAAAACTCACCATCAAACTAACAGTACAACCATCTAAATACATTTTGCAACCACCCTTTCCTTTGCCATTACCGGTATGCAAGATAATTTGGTGGCACAAAAATCTATTAGCTATATCTCCCCATGAATAATAAAAAAACCTCGTCAAGTTATCAATGTAGGACATAATAAATCGAGGAGTGGAATAGTTACTAACAGGAAAAATAATACAGTTAAATAGAAGACAAATAAACAACCTAACAAAATCATCCACTTCAGATTCATTATCAGATCCAGCTAATAACCACATATTTTCATGAATCATGGTCCTATTTACGTTGCCAACTTTTCCTCCAAATAGCCAAAGAACAAATTTGGATTCCATGCTCGCATCTAGATCAACCGGTTGCCCCACATGGGCCAAACCAAGGACAATGCTAAACTCGGTCGAAGTGAATAGAACTACAATGTTGTCACCAAACAAGAAAGAACGAGAAGTTAATAGTTGGAATCTCTTTAAAACTAAATCAACTCTGGTACTAATGATAGACATCTCGAGCCATGGAGCAAGTGGAGTGCTTTTAATCCTCTCTTTTTGCTTATTACTCATAATTGGTAACACTTCACCGAGTACATCTTTGAAATATCTAGGAGAGCAACGCGAATAAGATTGTTTGCTGCTCTTGCTCTTTCCCTCATCTTGCATTACTCTCTTCCCCTTATCTTTCACCATAGATTTTGCCTAAGCCTCCATGGTGCTCCCTGTAAGAGTTTTTTTTCTCATATCTGCATAAAAAGTAAATTAAACGAAAATAAATTAAGTTATCAGTCATACCATCATGTACAAACCATACAAAATTGGGTATCATACCACTTAAATTGAGTATATTATTTAGTTTATTGATAATAATTACATAATCACCACATAACTCATTCAACCATTCAATTAGAGAAGATATAACACAAACACATTTACTCATTCATACCCTAAAGTACAAATTCTAACCTTCTGGCCATCGAAGACTTAAATTGGGTACATTACTCAATTTATTGATAATCACTACAAAATACATAGATATCTCATTCATTACTTGAATTGAAGAAGAGACAATACAAACTCATTTAGATAAATTATAAGTTGAACACGAAAAAACCTAATTTAATTCAACCTAACAAAATCAACAACGCCCATGAACTAAAACTTCCATTTTTCACACAATTTTACTGAAACATACATAAACAATAATCTTAATTTAATTCTACAAACAAGATTAACAAATAGGTCAAAATTTAGGACACAGAAACATAGCCGACCTTCTACTTGAGATATCTCTGTTTCTGCCTTTGAAATATAACGCATACCACTTCTCCACGTTAGTATTCCTCTGGTTGTTGCGATTACCACCATTTTACTTCTTTAAACCTGACATTCGTCGATGATTCTTGGGTTAAAGGTGAAAGGCGGGTCTTCACTTGGTCAAAGATGAAAGGCCCTTCGAATCGATGATTCTTAGGTTGAAGGTGATAGGCGGGTCTTGCTCTGGCTGCCACCTCTCTGATTTTTGACTTCAACGCTCACCGGAAGTGATTTCGACGGTCGTCAATTTCCTTCGACGCAGCTCCAAGCTGGGAAGAAGATACTAAGTGGAGAGAGTTTGAAAATAAAGGGAGGGCAATTAGGTAAATTCATATAAGAGGAAGTTTAAACAAAGAAACAGGCGTTGTTAGGGAGTGGAAAGGATATTTGGCTAACATGGTGACTGAAGGAGAATTTATATTTCTGATTAGGGATTTAAGGCAAAGTTCCCCTTATTTTGATGTTCTTAATATTAGAGTGTCATTTTGATGATGACAAAAAATAAGAGTTGTTATTTTGATTTTTATGCTATATGTATTGATCAAGAAACTATTTATATTGATGTAAAATAACAATTAGTACTTCAAATTGGTTGTTGAATCGTTAACCAATGATTCTTCTATGGATCAAAAATAGGTTTAGATTGGGAGAATGCCTGCATAATACTTTAATGCACATGAATATTTATAGTGTTCAACTGTTTGAATTTTTTTTAATGAATTGGCATTAGGATCTTATGTATATGCAACTGATAGGGACGAACATCCCGAGATGGACACGTGACACGAGGAAGTTACGTGGCAGTGCTCGCTAGGCCGGAGCTCTGAGGCCAGACCGAGACTACCTCGGGAGAATAGGCAAAAGCCCCCGAGATCAGACCGGGTATCGGGCTCCCGAGACTATCTCGGGAGAGCAGGCGAAGGCCCCCGAGGTCAGCTCGGGTATCAAACCCCGAGACCCTCTCGGTAAAACATATGAAGGCCCCGAGGTTTGCTCGGGAGATGAGACCCCGACACCGACTCGGGAGAGTGGAGCCTAAAGATCAATATAGGAGGCAACTTGACTTTAAGTAGTTGTTCCTCCTTCCAAAACAAGAAAGTCATCGGATAATTATTGTCCGCAACACGCGGCAATTAAGGCCTTAATGATCGCAACAGTCATTACCAAAAGATATCAAGTAATTAATGATTAAGGAACGTGAAGGAGAACGTGGGGACACGTATGACCGAAACCTCAGGTATATAAGGTGCTTCGACATCCAGGTAAAGGGGAAGTTTTTCTGAACTTGAGCAAAACTCTGGTTCCTCGTTGTCCTCCTGAAAGAGATAAGATTTCTGACTTGAGCGTCAGAGTGGGCTCCGCCGGAAAACCTTCCGGTGTGTTCTCATTAATGCACGTGTTAATCTCGCAAGGCGTGAGCATCTTCTCCCCGTCACCGTCTTCGTGGGATGCGCTTTGGTGACTTGTCATCTGCGTCGTTCCCTTTCAGAACAAGTTTGGTGTCGTCTGTGGGAAAGCAATCAAAGCACCTGAAGGAGCACCGTGATGGCAGACCCAGAGGGACAACTCATCATCCTGATGAGGGAGGAGTTGGATCATCTAGTCGCCAACACCATCAAAGGAGCGTTGGAACAACACCAGATCGAGCAAGCCACCTCATGACGAGCGGCTTCGGTGCAAGGCGAAATTTCGAGAATGTCTGCTTCGCACCACCGAAATTGAAAATTCGTCTCGCCACTGGCGGGATCGACAATGACAACTCCAGCACCCCAGCGAGATTCCCTGGGAGATCTGGAGAGGGCAAACTTTGTCACTTCCAACGCTCTAAGGTAGGAGGAAGGACCGGGGAAGATTGAGGCCTCCAAAGCTCTCATGAACTCTCCGTCTATCCCTTTTTCTCTAGAAATCATAGTGGACCCCATGCCCAAGCAATTTCGCAGTCCAGGAATTGCTGACTATGATGGGAAGACGGATCCGGAGGACCACATCTGCAAGTTCGAGAACACGGCTCTCCTACATCAATACACAGATGGTGTGAAGTGTCGGGTGTTCCTGAACACTCTGTATGGAGACGCCCAAAGATGGCTCCAAAGGATGCCCCATGGTTCAATAAATTCTTTCCTGGAGTTTAGAACCGTCTTCTTGCAACACTTTGTTGGATCGAGAGAAACGATAGAGGGGGGGGTGAATATTGTAAAACGTTCGAATTAATAAGTTAGAGAAATTATGCAGCGGAAATTTAAATCAAACACGTAAACACCAAGTTTTTTACTTGGTTCGAAGTCGCGGTCGACTCCTACTCCAAGGCCCACGGTCGTTGACCATTTTCTGCGGGAAATTCTATATTTTTGCAAAACCAGTTTACAAGATTGAATTACAAGTATAGTAATGTAAACTTTAAAGAAAGCTCTTCGTTACCGACGTCCAGTGTGGATTGTCTTTTCGGAGCAGGAGGACGTCGTCGGCGCTTGTATCTCGAGTCGGGAGCTTTCCGGAGCAGAGCGCGAGCGTAGAAGAGCGTGAATGCGTTGGATGAAGTGATTGTCTGAAGCCTTGGGGTCAAGGGCCTATTTATAGCCCCTGGGGGCGCCCGGGACATCGGGGGCGCCCCCACACGTCACCCGATCCGATTCCCTCTCGGTCAGCTCTGATCCCTTAAAACTCAGGATCAGGCTTTGACGGGGACGCCCGGAACGCTGGGGGCACCTGGGTTGACCGGGGTCTCCTCTTATCCGTTGGCTTCGCTGGGTTCTGCTTCGCTAGCTTCAACTGGGGGCGCCTGGACCATCAGGGGCGCCCGGGAGCAGGGGGGCGCCCGGGAGCACGGGGGCGCCCTGCCCATAAGCTGTCGAAGCTCATTTTGCTTTACTTTGTTTTGTGTTCACCTTGGGGGCGCCCGGGACACTCCGGGCGCCCTACTCAGCTTCCACGTCACTCCTTTGAGGCTCTCTGAGCTGCAGACACTCGTTCCTTCGGTCCTGCATCCAGGGTTAGTCCAAAACAACATAGAGCAATATTATATTAATTTTATACAGCCTTAGCTGTCTTGGTTCTGACTTTGGGCCTCCCAAATGGAGCCCTAGGTCGAACCGACGCCTACTGTTCCCTCGACGGGGAACGCGTCCTCACCTACTCATCTCAGGAGAATTTACCTGATGCCAACCCGCTCCTCTGGTTGGACTTTTGCCTAGCGGTCCTTGGCCAGGTCTTGGATGCCAATCTGTCCTTCGCCCGGTGCCTAGCATTCGTTCGCCAGGTCTTCAATCCCAAGCTGTCCTTCGCCTGCTGCCTAGCAGTCCTTCGCTAGGGCTTCAGTACCAAGCTGCCCTTCGCCTGGTGCCTAGCAGTCCTTCGCTAGGTCTTCGTCTCCTAGCAGCCCTTCGCTAGGTTCCCAACGGTCCTTCGCTAGGTCTTTGTGTCCTGGCATTCCTTCGCCAGGTGCCTAGCATTCCTTCTGTAACGACCCGCCTTCTGGTACTAGGCTTTAAGGCGGATCGCTACTAACTAACTGGCTGACTAACTGATTACTACTGATCATTCTATTCTTTTAATGCTAAACCAACTGGGAGAATTTAAAATTTTCTTATTTCGCTATTAACTAAACTAACAATTCATAATCATGTTTAAAGTACTAACCAGTCAAAATAAAACAAAAACTTTAATTTTATTAACTTAGTCAGGATTCAATCCCCCCACCTCTGCATTGCATGACTAAAGCACTAACCAGCTGCTCTACAACACTTTTGTTTTACACAGAACCAGTCGACTGCTATATGCCAATCGACTGGTCGGGCCACAGAATGTTTCTGTGCCCGATACCAGTCGACTGGTGTTTTCCAAGTCGACTGGTAGTTCTTAAAATCCAGCTTTCAGATTCCCAGAACTTATCAAACTTGAGCTACAATGTACTAAAATCATATCTAACAAACATAATGACATAAATAAAGTTCCACAACTATTCTAAGGCATTTATTTCATGTTTTTGGAGGGTTTCTAGCATGTATAGCAACTTAGAAATCATAAAAGCGTCATGTAGAAGCATAAACATGAATGTGCCAAGTTTGTATCAACTTCTTATTGTAACTATTCATTTCCTATATCTAAAAGCATCCTTAGCTACTACATGTCATTCTATATGGTGCATTAATCTTAGAACAAGCATATCTCATGTATTTAGCATGTAGATCAAAAGTATCAAGTTCTTACTCCTAAAGCGTAAACATGGGTCTAAATTACCCTATCACAAGTAGTAACTCATGACATTCAAGCATTCACTAAACCAATATTAAGTCAGGTAAGTAAACTACTTCAAGTATACTAGGCGCCATGAATACAAGTCTAATTAAGTTCATACATGGTTCACATAACCTATTGCGGAAAAACTAAAAGAAACATAATAGAGACTATTTCTATGCTTTGCAAGTTCCGAAGACTTTTATTCCAACTCCACCGCCACACACACTTTGCATCAAGCCTGCCGCCTCCGCTACTAGTGCTTTCCTTTACCTGTATCTGCAGTATAAGGAAATGCAAACTAATAAGCATAAAGCTTAGTAAGTACCATCTAGCCTCACAAAACTATAAAATCTCAGATTATGCTTTTCAAAACATGCTATGCAAATACACGCTCATGTTCATAAACAATCATGTTATGCTCCTGCTAAAATACATGTCATAAAAAGTCATGGCAAATAACTGAGACATGACATATACTGAACTGAAGCTGAAAACTAAGCTATAGCATGACATACATATCTGAACTGGAACTGAAACTAACTAACATAAAACTAATTATTAAATTCACCACATACTAAAATGAATTTCTGAAAACTAAGTACATATAGTAGGTGAAAGTAATAATCAACTGCTGTGGGCCCGGCAATGTACCAACTGTGCGCGCATCCCTAATAAATCCGAGGTAGCAAATCTCGAATCCATTAGGGTTCTACTAGGTTATTTGAACCTAGGGGCAACTAAGGAGCCCATCTCATACTAGGTTATCTGAACCTAGGGGCAACTTGGAGCCCATCCCTGGACCGAAGTCCGGTACAATGCCAACTGAAAATAAAATAGTTCTTTGATACTTTTCTTTTTCTCTTCTGATTCTTGCCTTTAGTAGGTTATCTAAACCTAGGGCAACTAGGAGCCCATCCCGTTGGACCTTGGCTCCAATCATAAACTGAAGTAAGAATTTCTATTCTTTAATGCTTTCTATAGCATTAACTGAACTGAACATTTTAACGAACACCTAACGTGCTCCTTGACCCAAAACTGAAGGGTAATACAACGTGCTTGTTCATAATTTATGATTTCTAATCGTAAAACATACATACAAGGAGATAAAGCATACGAAAAATCAACCGAAACTACTTATACTGCAGGTGAGGGATACTTACTTCCTGCGCTAGGTTTTCTTACGAATAAAAATCTGAAATTCTTGAGGGAATGTCGAACTACAACGTTCTTCTTGCTTCTTGGCGTTCTCCTCGAGTCTACGAGGGTCCCCGTAGAGAATAGGGCCTCTTGAGACTTTCCCTTTGCTTCCCCTTTGCCTTGGGCGGCAAGAGAAGAGGAGGAGAGGAAGAAAAATTGCGAGAGGGAGAGAGGGAGTCGGCGGTGAGAAGATGTGAGGGAAAAGAATGAATATAAAAACCCTAAGTTTCCCTTTTATACTTTTGGAAAAATTTAACTAACTTTACCTTATCTATATTTCCCTCTAGTTTATTTCAATGAAACAGATTAGCCCGCTTGGTAAGTCTATTCTCCTCTCAGGTAAAGGTTTAGGGGTCAAACTCCACTTAAGCTTTTTTACTGCGTATTCTATTTTTATTCCTTTTTGCCTTATTTGTCCATGGAAAAATTTTATAAAAATATCCATAAATTCCGAATAAATTCTAGGATATTTCTAAAATTAGATTTGAGAATTTTCGGACGTTACACCTTTGCTAGGACTTTTTCCTGCACACTTGAGTAACATGTTAGATAAACATTATACCTTAACTTTTGAACCCTTTTGCCATTATCAAAACTCAGATTTGACTTGGGTGCTTTCTGCACCAACAATCTCCCCCTTTTTGATTTATGACAACCCTGGTTCAAAAAGTTAAGTTAATCAGAACAAGTAAATTAAAATTTTGTTCCCTCCCCCTGGAAGAAATCTCCCCCTAGATTTTTCAAAAGTTCGTGGGGTTTTTGAAAATAAATTCTAAGTCTAAAGTTGGAATAATTTTCAACAGAGCCTTTAAAGATATATTTTCCAAAAATAACTTGTAGGATAATTTGAATACTTAGAAAACTTAAGTTTGAGTGCTTAGAGAAATTTTGAAAATTTAAGTTCGAGTACTTAAAAAAATTTGAAAATTTTAGTTCAAGGTACTTAGGAAATTTTGAAAATTTCAGTTCAAAGTACTTAGAAAATTTTGAAAATTTCAGTTCAAAGTACTTAGGAAATTTTGAAAATTTCAGTTTAATGTACTTAGAAAATTTTGAAAATTTCAGTTTAATGTACTTAGAAAATTTTGAAAATTTCAGTTCAAAGTACTTAGGAAATTTTGAAAATTTCAGTTCAAAGTACTTAGAAAATTCTGAAATTTTTTTAAATACTTAAAAAACTTAGTACTTTTTGAATAAAGGATAGAGTTTGGATTAAGAAAATTTAAACTCTTTCCTTTCCTATCTCTCCCCCTTTGTCATATATCAAAAACAAATAAATATAGAAAAACCAGGATAAATAAATTGCAATAGATTGCATAATTTGCTGTACTGAGCCAATTCAGGATATGAACTAAATCAAATCAGTTTCAATTTTCTCTTTTAGCGTCCTGTCTAACCCAATTAGCTACTTACTAACTGTTATAAACAGTAGTTTTTGCTAGGGTTAGTCAAGTTAAGTGTTTTGTTCAAGTTAGATTTTCTAAACTTGACACTTAACTTGATTACTGTGTAAGTTGTATTTAGTGCCCCAATTACTGCAGATGCACTGATTTAAAGCATCTTGAATTAAGGCAAAGACCTAAGCATCTCAATCCATTCTAGGTTATCAATCAAAAATACCCTAAGGTGCTTGTGAGATGCTGACTTCTATATCTATAGGTGCATGCATTTCTAGGGTTAGGGCCTAGGCTAAGTCCATTTGCGAAAAAGCCCTAGTTTTGAAAAGGGGTAGTTTTGAAAATAAAACTAAGTCTAAAACTTTATTTTAAAACTTTTCAAAACTGAATAAAAGCTGATTTTAAAAGAATTTAAAAATTTCTTTAAAACTGATTTGAGTAAGAAAACCAATAGTAGACTAGGCCTATTCTACCAAGCATAGTAAAGGTCAGATACTCAAGTCAAATAAGTAGTCAAACAAAATAGGTTAACTGGTCAAACAGAGGTCCAGTAGAGTCAAATATGAGTCAAGTTCTAGTTACTTAGTACAATGCTGAAATAGTCTAACTATGAAGAAGGGCCAGGGTGGTCAGATGAGCCAGGCTGGCATGATCTGAGAAGCGACATCATCTCAATGTATCGTGCATCAGCCACCTCTCGATCGGCTCTACGAGCGTCCATCTGCTCTAAGTGATAGGCCTCGGCCTCCTCTCGAAGACTGTGGATCTCCATCTACATCTGTGCGAAGCGCTGGTCGATGGTCGGTGGTGGAGGCTGGTCTATATGGTCCCGTATCTCTGCTGCGAGATCAGGAACGTCAACGTCTATCTCCTCGTCGGAGTCGATCGGAGCCCCGGCTCGCTGTCGTCTCCAACTCGAAAACCCCGGTGGCCGATACCTCTAGACTAGCTAAAGAGAAGTTCCTAAACCCTATCTCATCAAAATCAGTCATCGCGGTTATTTCACCCAAGGTAATGTCACGACCGTGGTGATGAAGGAGGGAGGTGATGATGTGGCAGAAGGGAGTGCGCACTCGTCCCTGAGTCGTAACACTGGATGCATGCAGAATAGTATGAAAGATGTGTAGTCCAATGTCAATGTCAAGATGATGGATCAGGGTATATAGAAGGAAGGCATGAAAAGGTCGCATGGTCGCGACATCTCTAGTGGATAGTGGTAAAATACAGCGGACCAGGACTCTGTACAGGGCGTAGTCCTGGGCCTGAAGGTCAACGGACTGAAATCGTCTAGCTACGGGGAGTCTAGCTTCCCTATATAAGTAGGAGTAGAGAGTGTCTAGAGTAATGTGAGCGTAGGGAGCATCAAATGGAGGATCCCTAGGTGGATAGCAACAAAAGGTGGACTAGGAGGGTCGTAGTCCAAGAAATCGATTTAGTAAAGTAGGGGTGATGGACAAGGGTATCCCTTGAACAGTAGTGACAAACATTAGATCGTTTTGTCGAACTATGTTATTGAAGAATTCTGCACATAAAGATGTGTTAATCGAGTGAGTGCAGAATACTAGATTATCTAGTTGATAAAAGTTTATAACATTCATGGCTAAAGGACATGATTGGGTGAAGAAGTGTCTATTGAGATAGGTAGTTTTGATAGGCTTGTAGTTTGTTCGAGCAAACTTATTACAAAGTTCTAGAGTCTGGAACCTAGGGTTGGGACTCAGTTCGGTACCGGGGTTCGCTTGGTTTGCTCGGTGTTTTCTAAGTTAAGAAACTTGTGTTTATAAGAAATGAATTAAGAGAATAATTCAAAATGCAAAAGAAATCATACCGGGGAGGCATGGTTGAGATTGAGGAAGCACAAGTGTCACTTGTGTTGGATCGAGACAACCGATAGAGGCGGGGGGGGGGGGGTGAATAACGGAAAACGTTCGGATTTAAATTTAAGAGAAATTGCACAGCGAAAATTAAAACACAACACACGCAAACACAATTATTTTTACTTGGTTCGGAGCCTAGGTCAACTCCTACTCCAAGGCCCACGGGCGTTGACCGTTTACTTTGGGCAATTCTATATGAGGCGCAAAAATAGTTTACACAAATGGATTACAATAATAGTGTAATAAGCACAGAATTAAAATATTGCTCTTTTGTTACCGACGTCCGAGGTAGATCGACTTTTCGGAGCGGAGGGACGTCGTCGGCTCGAGTTGGGATGTTTCCGGTGTAGAGTGCGGGAGCAGACGAGCGTCGAAGTGTTGAATGAATTGATGCTTTGAAGCTTGGGGTCGAGGGCCCTTTATATAGCCCTGGGGGCGCCCCCCACGTGTCATCTGATTCGCCTCGGTCTCGGTTAGCATCTAATCCCTTTACCTTCGGGATCCGCTTTGACCGGGGCACCCGGAGCGCTCGGGGTGCCCGTATTGACTGGGTCAAACTTCCATCCGTTGGCTTCGAGGGGAGCTGCTTCGGTACTTGGCACTGGGGGCGCCCGGGAGCAGCGGGGGCGCCCGGGAGTAGCGGGGGCGCCCGGGAGTTGAGCTGTCGATGCTTGCTTTGCTTTCTTGTGTTTTGTGTTTACCTTGGGGGCGCCCGGGACACTCCGGGCGCCCTGGTCAGCTGTTGCCTCATTCATTTGAGGCTCTCTGAGCTGCAGACACTCGTTCCTTCGGTCCTGCATCCAGGGTTAGTCCAAAACACAATAAAACAATAAAATATTGGTTTATACAGCCTTAGCTGTCTTGGTTCTGACTTTGGGCTTCCAAAATGGAACCCTAGGTCGAACCGACGCCTACTGTTCCCTTGACGGGGAACGCGCCCTCACCTACTCCTCTCGGGAGAATTTACCTGATGCCAACCGTTCCTTTGGTTGGACTTTTGCCTCGCGGTCCTTCGCCAGGTCTTGGATGCCGAGCTGTCCTTCGCCTGGTGCCTAGCATTCCTTCGATAGGGCTTCAGTCCCAAGCTGTCCTTCGCCTGGTGCCTAGCAGTCCTTCGCCTGGTGCCTAGCAGTCCTTCGCTAGGGTTTGGATACTGGCAGTCCTTCGCCAGTTGCCTAGCAGTCCTTCGCTAGGGCTTGGATACTGGCAGTCCTTCGCCAGGTGCCTAGCAGTCCTTCGCTAGGGCTTTGTATCCTGGCAGTCCTTCGCCAAGTGCCTAGCAGCTCTTCGCTAGGACTTTGTTTCCTGGCAGTCCTTCGCCAGGTGCCTAGCATTCCTTCGCTAGGACTTTGTCTTTGCACACTTGAGTAACATTGTTAGATCATAAATAAACTTAACTTTGAATCCTTTGCCAATATCAAAACAAGGTTCGATATGGTGCTTCCTGCACCAACAACTTGATCACCTTGGAAGGAAGGAAGTGAGGAAGGAGGATGGTTTTTGGTGTGGGAAGAAGAAGGGGTTCAGATGCCCTTTTATAGGCAGGTCATTGGGGGCGCCCGGGAGCTCCCGGGCGCCCGAGACAGTGGTCTCTGCCATTGGCAGTGACTAGGGTTGTTGGGGGCGCCCGCAGTGGCCCAGGCGCCCCGGTCAGGGTGATTTTACAGCTTTTACTGCTTTGACTGATATGGGGGCGCCCGCATGGTTCCGGGCGCCCTGGTCAAGGGTCAGAGGCAGCTTTTTGCCTTGAGAGAAGATAAAGGCATGGGGGGCGCCCGAGGAGTCACGGGCGCCCGGGGTGTGTAGGAAGTGACAAATTTAATGTCTTGTCATTGTTTGACCATGGTTTAGTTGGTTTAACCATGATTTGACTGCTTCGACTATGATTTGACTGCTTTGACCATGGTTTGACTATGTTGACCATGGTTTGACTGCGTTGACCATGGTTTGACTACATTCTGAGCTACAGGATTAAACCACAATATAGGTATTAAATAAATTACAATTGAGTTTAATTTTACTGTCTCACCCAATCTAGGGTTTTCAATCACGTTAGCCTTACAGGTTTTGTGAGACAGGTTCTGATAAGTAAAATTATTTTGAAAACCTTAAATTAATTTTTGAAAACAATTAAATTTATTTTGAAAATAAATGTTTGAATCTACACCTAACTGATAATTTGTGTTAGATTTGAATTTGATAAAGAATAATTTAAATTTGAATTTCAAAAATTGGCTTCCAGGTCTTAGCGAGGCACTAGGCCTTCTTTGGCCGTAGCCATATTGGATCATCAACCCTTTCCTTGACAAAGCCTTTTAATGAAATTTCAGTTTCAAAATTAATCTTTGAAAAATTCTGGTCTAACTAGTTTGGGTCTTGGATCGGTAGCTTCGGCTAGTTTCACCAGTCTAAAGAGATCAAGTAAAAATACTTGACCTTATTAGAATTGGTTTCCCTAACGTACTATCATCTCACCTCCACCCAATACTATGTTGTCAAGTCTCAGTTATGTTTGTTCAGTCCTTAAACTAACCATTCCTAAGTCTAAGCATGGTAAATTGCAGAAAATAAATAAACAATCAACCAAGCAATTTGCATTCAAGAATTAAATTCTATCTAACAATAAATATAGTTTTTAATTTGGCTCCCCCTGGACTAAAGCCACGGTAATGGTTAGGCAAGATGTGAATCTTGTCCTTGGGGATCCAATACTTATTTGATCCAGTTAGTTTGTTCAGGTACAGTTTAGGTACCCATGCCTGAACTTTATTTCTGGACTGATTCAGTACAACAAAATAGGATCTTTGTCTAGATTTGGTTCTATAGCCTAGTCCGGATCAATTTAGAACGGACTTTTATTTTCCAAGAATCATGCCAAGACCCTTGGAACCTGAAGTGAATCGTTCTAAAGCTGATCTAAGATCCTTAACCTGAGTTTTCAGGGAGGAATTCTCTTTCTCAAGTTTTTCAACTTGATTAGAGGTTCCTTCTTGAACCTTTTCAGTTAAGGGTTTAGAGTCAGCTCCCTCTTTCAAGAGTTTTACTTCCTGTCAGAGGGATTCAACTCGGAGTTTAGCTTTCGCTAAATCTCGAGAAAGATAAGATATTAATTCATTTAATTGACTTCTAGTAAATCCACTTACCTTGATTTCGCCGTCCTCTGAAAATGTCAGTCTGCCGTCGTCCTGTTCTGATTCTGACTCAGTCTCGACTTCTTCTGAGGCGGTTAGTGTGAGTAGGTTTGATTGTGGGACCTCTTCTTCTTCTTCGGAGGAGGACTCATCCCATGTTGCTTGAAGTGCTTTCTTCTTCCTTGTCTTCTTTGCTTCCTTCAAGTTAGGGCATTCGGTCTTATAGTGGCCCTTCTTCTTGCACTCGTAACAGGTTACGTTGGGCTTGCTCTTTTCATATGTGGGTTCAGCTGGTTCATCCTTTCTTCGGCTGGCTTTCCTTCTGTTGGGTTGGTTCTTCAATTCCTTGTAGTAGTTTCTTGCCAGTCGGACTAGCTTTGGTCGATCTCCTTCATCTTCAGAGTCTGAGTCTGATTCAGACTCAGGTGTTGGTTGGGGTTTCTTCTTGGATTTCTTTTCAGATTTACCTGCAATAAAGGCAATGCCTTTCTCGGCCAGGGTGCAGTTAGTCTGCTCATGTAATTCTAATTCAGAAAACAATTCATCTAATTTAATTTTTGAGAGGTCCCTTGAAACCTTGTATGCATCTACCATTGATGCCCACAAGGTGTTTCATGGGAAAGCATTTAAAGCGTACCTTATTAGGTCTCGGTTTTCTACCTTGTGACCGATGGTGTGCAGTCCGTTCATTAGTTCATGGATTCGGGCGTGAAGATGAGCTGTTGTTTCGTTGTCGGTCATTTTGATTGTATATAGCTTGTTCAGGAGCAAATTTCTCTTGCTGATCCGAGTGTCTGATGTTCCTTCGTGCTGCTCGATCAGTTTCCCCCACAGCTCCTTGGCACTGTTGAAAGGACCCACCCGGTTCAGCTCTTCTTTTGTTAAGCCGCATTGGAGGGTCTGGGTCACCTTTGCATCCGCTTCAATTTTTCGTTTCAGAGCAGTGCCCCACTCTGTGTAGGTTTGAGGTACTCCTTCAGTATTTTTCGGAATCTCCAGTCCGGACTGGATGATTATTCACATGTCCACCTAAGTTTTCAGGTGGACCTCCATTCTACTCTTCCAGTAGAAGAAGTCTTCCCCACTGAAGAGAGGTGGTCTTGCAGTGCTGAAGCCTTCTTGCATGGCCATTTATCTGAAACTTAAGAAAAAGAGGGATATCCCAAGACTTGGTCTTGGATTAGTAGTGTGGTATGAAAAAAAGAAATATTTATCGAGGGGTGTTGCACCAACCTCGATTAATGAGAAAAAATTCGAAAAGAAAAGAAAAAGATTTAAAAAAAAATTAAATAAAATCTGAAAAATTCTCAAATTGTTGGTTGCGCCAAATTTGAGCTTCCCCGCTCTGATACCACTTGTTGGATCGAGAGAAACGATAGAGGGGGGGTGAATATCGTAAAACGTTCGGATTAATAAGTTAGAGAAATTACGCAACGAAAATTTAAATCAAACACGCAAACACCAAGTTTTTTACTTGGTTCGGAGTCGCGGTCGGCTCCTACTCTAAGGCCCACGGTCGTTGACCATTTTCTGCGGGCAATTCTATATTTTCGCAAAACCAGTTTACAAGATTGAATTACAAGTATAGTAATTTAAACTTTAAAGAAAGCTCTTCGTTACCGATGTCCAGTGTGGATTGTCTTTTCAGAGCAGGAGGACGTCGTCGGCGCTTGTATCTCGAGTCGGGAGGTTTCCGGAGAAGAGCGCGAGTGTAGAAGAGCGTGAATGCGTTGGATGAAGTGATTGCCTGAAGCCTTGGGGTCGAGGGCCTATTTATAGCCCCTGGGGGCGCCCGGGACGTCGTGGGCGCCCCCCACGTGTGCCGATCCGATTCCCTCTCGGTCAGCTCTGATCCCTTAAAACTCGGGATCAGGCTTTGACGGGGGCGCCCGGAACGTTGGGGGTGCCCGGGTTGACCGGGTCTGCTCTTATCCGTTGGCTTCGCTGGGTTCTGCTTCGCTAGCTTCAATTGGGGGCGCCCGGACAATCCGGGGCGCCCGGGAGCAGGGGGGCGCCCAGGAGCACGGGGGCGCCCTGCCCATAAGCTGCCGAAGCTCATTTTGCTTTACTTTGTTTTGTGTTCACCTTGGGGGCACCCGGGACCCTCCGGGCGCCCTACTCAGTTTCCACCTCACTCCTTTGAGGCTCTCGGAGCTGCAGACACTCGTTCCTTCGGTCCTACATCCAGGGTTAGTACAAAACAACATAGAGCAATATTATATTAATTTTATGCAGCCTTAGCTGTCTTGGTTCTGACTTTGGGCCTCCCAAATGGAGCCCTAGGTCGAACCGACGCCTACTGTTCTCTCGACGGGGAACGCGTCCTCACCTACTCCTCTCAGGAGAATTTACCTGATGCCAACCCGCTCCTCTGGATGGACTTTTGCCTAGTGGTCCTTGGCCAGGTCTTGGATGCCAAGCTGTCCTTCGCCCGGTGCCTAGCATTCCTTCGCCAGGTCTTCAATCCCAAGCTGTCCTTCGCCTGGTGCCTAGCAGTCCTTCGCTAGGGCTTCAGTACCAAGCTGTCCTTCGCCTGGTGCCTAGCAGTCCTTCGCTAGGTCTTCGTCTCCTAGCAGCCCTTCGTTAGGTGCCCAGCGGTCCTTCGCTAGGTCTTTGTGTCCTAGCATTCCTTCGCCAGGTGCCTAGCATTCCTTCGCTAGGACTTTTTCCTGCACACTTGAGTAACATGTTAGATAAACATTATACCTTAACTTTTGAACCCTTTTGCCATTATCAAAACTCAGGTTCGACTTGGGTGCTTTCTGCACCAACACACTTCACCAGTAGTCGGCAATATCAGAAGACATCGCTGAACCTGTTCGCCCTTAAGCAGAAGGCTAAAGAACCGCTAAAGGACTATATCCAGCGGTTTAATCGGGTGGCTCAAGATGTGCCAACTGCTACTTCGGCGATCCTCATCAACACCTTCATGTAAGGACTCTCCGAATGGGATTTCTTCCGGTCGCTGGTGAAGAAGCCACCAACCATCTTCGACGACCTATTAGGGCGCTCCGTCAAGCATGTCAATGTCGAAGAGGTGCAACATGCCCGCCACAAAGATCCGGCTGGAGTCCCCACTCAAATTTCGGTACGATCTGAGAGAAGAGAGCCACCCGCACTTGCCCGGGCAAAAGATCCTCGCTCAGGGAAGGATCATTGGGCCGATAAGAAGAGGTTGGTGGAAACGGTTGACACCGCCGAACCAGAACCACCGAAGAAGTATTGCGACTTCCACGGCAGTACGACGCAATCTACGGAGGAGTGCTACACCTTACACAAAAGGAGGTCCAAGGATGCGGATGCCAAACCTCGCAAGTGTCGGAATAAAGAGGGGTACAGATGACGCTCCCCTCCCCTCGGCAAAGCCCTTCCCCTCCTCGACGACAATCAGGGGAAGACTGACTCAGGGCGGCGATCCCGGTCATAGTCGAGGGGAAGGAGGCGGGAGATAGTTCCCCACCAATCTATCTCCCCTGAGAGAGATCCCAAGAAGGGCAAAGCTCCAGTGCGCGGGTCTCCATCGGGCCATGTGGGAGTGATCTCCGGAGGATATACCGGAGAAGATTCTCATCAGGCTAGAAAGTTCTGTTAGATCGTGTTCGTCTTGTTAGGGGGGGGGTGAATAGCAACTTTCAATTTTTCTACCTATCACGTTAGCAAGCGCAAGCGGAATAACAAATAATAATAACAAACAATGCAAACGCAAACCTATTTACGTGGTTTGGAGATGAAGCTCCTACTCCACGACAGTCCGTAAGGTGGACTATCCGTCGATCCTTAGGCGGATCACTCCCCGGATGTCCTCCGGCTAGCTCGTGTAGCTCCTTATGGGTGGAGAAACCTCGCCACAATCCCAACTGCACCTCTGAGCTCTTAGACTACTATTTGACTTCTAACCAAAGCCAAATTCGTCAAAGCTCCCAGCCAAAACGAAGCCCTCTTAAATAGAGCTCGTGTCGGTTTTGGCCGTCACCAGTCGACTGCTCCCAGGGCAGTCGACTGCCCCCACCCAAATTCGACCGTTGCAAGCCCAACGTTCGAATTCTTCAGTTGCTACCAGTCGGTTGCCCCATTGGCAGTCGACTGATCTTGTTGTGGGGTTTACCAGTTGACTACCAAACCACCAGTCGACTGCCCTACCTAGGTTCCCTTCCCGAGTACAATTCTCTCAGCACTCGACCCTTAGGATTTCCCCGAGTACATTCCCTCAGCACTCGTACCCTCACAACTCAGCTGACTCTTCACCAGCAGGCTCGACTGTTGCCTTTGCGCCCTCTTCATCTTTGGCTCCCGTCCCTCGGATGTGCACACAAGCCTCCAGCTTGCCTCCATGCCATCCTTCACGCATGCCTCAAAGTCCGTGCCCCTTGGCTCATCGTCCCTGCTATCCATGGTCCCTCGGGTGTACACACAAGGCCACTACTTGCCTCCATGCCACCCTTCACCATACCCGAAGCCGTCCAGCTAAGTCAATATGTGTAACCTGCAAACCTGCACACTCACATACACATATTAGAACACAAGGGTAAATCTAACTTAAACCCTTTGCCCAAACATCAAAACACATGGTCACTCCGGACCACTGATGGACCCACTTTAGCTAATTAAAGTTGTCACGAATGTGGATCCATCAGAATTTAGAATTTATAAATGTGCTGGAAACCCTTTTTGCAATCAAAGGAGAAAAGCATAGTAAAGGGGCCACAGGTCGTATTTTTCCAAGGACTAGTTCAAATTGTTCGATTCGTGCTCGAGTTTATGTGTCGTTAGTGTTTTCGGGTTTCGAATTAAATCTGGGTTTTGTTTACAAATAAAATGACAATGCAATGAAAAGGAAAGACAAAATTAACTAAGTGAGCTAGACAAGGTAATAGCAAGTTAGGACTTAACTAATGGAGACTTAATGAAGCTAATACGATTTGATTGAATTCGAAAAAAAAACAAACCTTACTTCAAATGCAACTGAATGTGCAGCTTAAGAATGGAAATAGAAATGGAAATTCTTGGAAACAACCTAACTTGAAACAATTCTTAACCTCGAATTTTAAGAACAACAAATGCACACATGGATGATAAAATTCGATAACAATCCGAATGCCAACCTACTAATAGTAACAAAGCACAATTAAAACAACATCTAACTTGATATCAATCGGTGACTAAATCTCTTTTGATACAATGTGCAAAATGGAAACAAACTTGATACAAAGCAAATAAGGAACTTGTGTGCCAAAAATGGGGATTGACAGCTGAAATGAAACTGATCAAGGATGATTGAAAAGCAATTTAACAGATAAGAACCCCTACAAGAATGAATGAAGAATTTCAGATCAAGAGTTTGATCAATTCAGTAAACTCCATGCAGAAGTAAAAATGCAGGAATTCAGTAAACAGTTTCGGAAATTCAGCAATGTACTCAGGAATTCAGATTCTGACAAGGGAAATGAAGAAATGAAGACAAACAACTAATTCAATACAATAGAGCAGAATTGATTTAATCGAACTAATGTATAACAGATGCAAATCTCACCTCATATGAACTTAAACAATTCAACAAAGGAATCGAAATTGAAGCAACTGATTGGCAGAAATTAAAACTGATAAGCATTAACTGAAACCGAATGCAGATCTTGATCTTAATTGCTATGGAAATAGACTACTGCAATGTAAATTCAGAAAGAAATCTAGAACTTGAATTGACTAAATCTTAAGAACTGAGACAAAATCGAATTTGCAGAAACAGAATTGGCACGCTAAGAACTCAGCTGATACGCTAGTAACAAACAAGAAATACACTAGAATTGAATACAACTTACCACTGAGCCACTTCTCTAGCTAGTTTACTTGCAGAATTAAAACCAAACTAAAGTAGAGACAATACAGAAATAGAAATTACAGCAGTGATATGAAAACAGAATTGAAAAGCAATTGAAACTGAAATTACAGCTAGAGAACAGAAATTAACTAAGGAAATTAACTCTCAATCACTCTCTTGACTCGAGACCACCTTGCTCGTCACACAAGGGCAAGCTAAGAACCCCTTAAACTCGCAAATCTCTGGAAATTGACTTCCACTTTAGATCTGTTCCCAGATTGCAAGAAGCTGGAAAAACCAATTCGATCCACTAGATCTCGCGATGTCCAGATGCCGTAAAGATTTGGTGTTGATAAGAAACTATCAGAGAACCCTTCAGACAGCTCCGATTGAAGAGATCGGTACCCAATCGCAATCAAATGGATCAGAAATCAGAAACTGAAGAAACCCTCATTCCGCCCCTGATCTGATGCAAATCCGAGTTAGAAACTCCATAGAAGCCTTCTCCAATGACCCAAATCTCGCTCCAAGGTAGTGATCGAGTTGGCCACGCCTTCAATGGAAGAAATCGCCGGAAAAACTGAAGAACAGATGAGAAAAATGAAGAACTGAGCTGAAGACGCGACAACTGAGCTCGGGCTCTGTTTTCAGTTTAAGTAGTTAAACATTGGACGACCGAGATTAATCCCGCTTCATCCAACGGTGGATCTTCGTCCGATTTGATTCAAAATTTCCAGATCTTGATCAGAGGTCAGGATCATCCTTGTGGTAGCTCGGATCTGCCAGATCTCTAACGGATGGTTCAGATCACCTTGATCTTTGTATGGATGGTCTAGATCACTCTGATCATGATCCAACGACTAGATGATCTCCGATTGAGCTAAAACTCTCAGATCTTGATCTGATCACTCGATTAGCCTCAATCCCAGCTCGGATTGATCAGAAGTTCTCAGATGGTCTAGATCTAACCGTTCTTGCATCGGACGGTCCAAATGAGTCGACGCTTGATCACTTGATCTAGTCCACTTTTGACTCAACATTTGACCCAACCTGACCTAGGTCCATGATCCCTTCAAGCCTACAAGAGTAGATCAAAAATTTAGTGACAAAACAACTCGAAAATATCCAAATTTACAATTAAGTCCAAAAAGAGTATAAATCCTAGAACCTAAAGTAAATCCACAATTATACAAGTAAAATATGGGTCAAATACGGATTTAAGCATATGAAATGATCAACAAAATGACGCTTATCAACCACTGATTGTCCCAACAAGGCCCATGCCCGCCCACTGGAGAACTACGCCATTGGGACGAACAATGACAAGTGCCAGGATCCTGTTATTTCATTTGACCCTAACGATCTGGAGGGCATAGAAGCTCCCCATGAAGATGCACTGGTAATCTCGCACGCATAGTTAATTACGAGGTTAAGCGCGCCTTTGTGGATACATGTAGCTCCGTCAATATCCTGTACAAGGCGGCTTTGGACCAGATGCAGATCGACGAGGATGAGCTGCAACTAGTCTCCACCCCGCTCTTTAGCTTCACCGGATACACGGTGCAGTCGATAGGACAGATCTATCTGTCTCTGTCACTGGGGGATGACACACTAGAGAGGACGAGAAGGACACCCTTTATGATTGTGCATGCCCCATCGTTCTACAACGCTATCCTAGGACGTCCGGCGCTCAGCCTATTCCAGGTGGTGGTCTTAGTCTACCACCAGAAGATCAAGTTCCCAGTGGGTGAGTAGTGGCCGAAGTTAAAGGGGACCAGCTAGCTTTCAGGTGATGCTATAGTGGAGAGGTCAGGATAGAAGCCTGCAAGAACCCGTGGACGTATGAAGCATTGCAAATCGACCTCGCCAGCCCTCGAGAAGAGAAGGGGCCTAAAGAAGAATACAGAGAGGTTGAAAGTGAAGAGGTCCAGATTCATCTTCAACAAGTGGGAGGAATTACAAGGATCGTAGCTGATCTTACACCAGAGATGAGAAGCCGTCTGATCAGCTGCTTAAAGGACCATCGGGATGTGTTTGCATGGGCTACTGAAGAGATAAAAGGAGTCCCCTCTGCCTTAGCCACGAATCAGTTGCATATAACCCCGGGAGCCTGACCGGTGAAACAGAGGCAAAGACAGTTCGCGCTCGAGCAGGACAAGATCATTAGGGAAGAAGTCGTCAAGCTGTTGAAGGCCGGACACATAAGAGAAATTCAATTCTCGACATGGCTAGCAAATGTTGTACTTGTCCTTAAACCCGGGGGTAAATAGTAGGTCTGTATTGATTTTCATGATTTAAACAAAGTCTATCTTAAAGACTGTTACCCCTTGCCTCGTATTGATCAACTAGTGGATTTGACCTCTGACTGTGATTTCATTTCAATGCTGTATGCTTATCAGGGGTACCACCAAGTTCCCCTCGCCCGGGAAGACCAAGAGAAGGTCAGTTTTGTGATGGCAGATGGAACCTACTGTTACAGTGCCATAGCGTTTTGGTTGCACAATGCAGGGGTAACCTATCAACGAATGATGGATAAGGTTATTCGCCATCAGATCGGGAGGAACATTGAGGTATACGTCGATGATATCCTAGTCTGATGGCCTAGAGGAGACCTAGAGGAGACATTCGCCACCTTGAGGGTCAACAAGATGAAATTAAACCCCGCGAAGTGTCTGTTCGGGGTGAAGAGTGGTCGGTTCCTCGGGTACATGGTGACAGAAAGGGGAATTGAAGCTAACTCAGAGAAAGTATAAGTCATTCTCAACATGCCATCCCCTCACAACTTCAAGGAGGTGCAGCGGCTGAATGACCGAATTACAGCTCTGTCCAGGTTCATCTACAAATATGCTAATGGGACCCTGCCATTCTTCCAGATTCTGAGGAAGGCTATCAAGTTCAAGTGGGATGACCATTGCGAGAAAGCTTTCACAGATTTAAAAGCATACCTCGTTGAGCTCCCCATCCTCTATAAGCCATTGGAGGGAGAAACGTTGTTCGTCTACTTGTCTGCGGCTGAACAGGCCAGGGTTCTGCTCTTATTTGGGAGGAGGGTACTACTCAATACCCCATTTACTTCTTTGGGCATCTCCTGAAGGACCCATAGACCCGATATACTACTATGGAGAAGTCGACCTATGCTTTGGTACTAATGGCTCGAAGACTCAGCCATATTTCTTAGCACATCACATTGTGGTGCTCACCAATAGCCCACTTGGCCGTGTCCTCACCGATCCAGAAGTTTCGAGTCGGTTGATCAAGTGGACGGCCAAATTGAGCAAGTATGGGATTGAATATCACTCCTGTACTGCCATCATGGCATAAGCTATGGCTGATTTTATGCTCGAAGTTGTCCTGGAGCCTGAAGTCGATGGCTGTAAAACTTCACATGGTAGTCTATATATAGACATGTCAGTGAAGTTCTTACCGCAGCTTAAGTGCGATATTCCTTTGACTTGCGGTGTTCAAGTCATCTTGGTCATAGAGGCTTGTACTTTAACATCTTAAGCAAGCATCTCCAAGGAGGTGTGGACCCAGGATGGTTGGGTATAAGTCGAAGTGCCCGAAGATGTTTGAACAACCTACAAAGGATTCACCACTCCTTGCGAGGAGATGTATACCCAAGGCCTATCGTCGGATTGTTACTCAAAGCCTCTGGCCAGAGCATATCATGTTTAGTGTATGAGTCTCTTAAATACATGAGAGTAATTAGAAATCCAAAGGACGAGAAAGACACTACTTGGGCTAGGTGTGACGTAGTCAATCTAGTGGGGACTGACACAAATAGACCATGTCCTGAACCAAGTGGGTATAAGATGGTGAAGGGAATGAGGCATGATTCATTAGAGCTGCTGAAGGGTTTCAGAATTATTTCTGAGGTCAACCGTTGATCTTTCGATTAATTGGGGGTCATGATGTACTACTAGATGCCACTCATGATCGTTCTATAATTGATGAATTATAGACGGCCAACATAAATCGAAAGCCTATTTAGTCACACGCACTACGAGTAATCCGAGGGATTTAAAACGAGTTGAAAATTGGATTTTCCAATCAAGAGAAATAAGTCGAATCTGAATTTATCAGAGGCGCATCGAAAACTTAAAATGGCTAAGTCTTTTGAAGGCTTATTGGGCGAATTAAATGAGTTTAATTCGCGAGGGTTTGGCTTGGTTTGGCCGGCCAAAGAGGGTGTCCACCCTCTTGGTTTGGCCGGCCACTACAAAGAAGAGAAACCAATTTATTTGGTTTAAATTATAAAATAAATCAAGAGCGATTTGTTTTATAAAATTATGGATAAATAAATTTGTTTTCATGGAAATTAAAATAAACTTTAAATGGTTTATTTTTTATTTTATAAAATCAATTATGAATTGATTTTTCGATGATAAGAAAAATTTATTATATATTAAATTTATTCTTTTTATGGAAATTAAAATGAACCATGGATTGGTTTATTTTATTTTATAAAATCAATTATGAATTGATTTTTCCATGATAAAGAAAAATTTATATAATAAATTTATTCTTTTTATGGAGATTAAAATAAACTTTAAATGGTTTAATTTTATTTTATAAAATCAATTATGAATTGATTTTTCCATGATAAGAAAAATTTATAAATTTCTTGCAAATTTTATTCCATAATAAAAGGAGAGATGTATTTGTTTTATTATAATGTTAGTTATAATAAAACTTGGCATAATGGAATAATTCATAAGAAAATTTATAAGATAAATTCCTTATGAAAATTTATTCCGTTAATTCCGTTAAAGGGGAGACTTGGCAATGGAGAGGCTACTATATAAAGGAACCAAAGGCAAGCCTTGAATTCCAACCAATTGAGTTATCAAGAGATTAGTAGCTCCCTCTCTCTCTCTAAGTCTCTCTCTCTCTCTAGGGCCGGCACCCCTCTCTCTCTCTAGGGCCAGCTCTCTCTCCTCCCCTAGGGCCGGCGCACATCCCAAGGGTGGCCGAGAGCTTCATCCACCAAGAGGGTGCCGAAGAAGAAGAAACGAATCGCGACTCCTTTCCTTTACCGGAATTTTGATTCCGTTACTTGGTGGTTAGTTTCCAACTTTCGCTCTTGATATTCTAGTTGTGCTTTTGGAGAATCTAGTAGTTCTCGTCGGCACAAAACTCGTGGCTTTGCGAAGTCATCCCGAAGAGAACTCGGCGTGGACGCGAATAGAGGCAGAGCTTCCAAGGGACGCTACGGTTGGATCTCGTCCCTTACTTCGAGTTACGAGAGGTACTAAGTAAATTAGTTTACTTTTTCACAAAATTTTAATTTATGATCATGTCCACACATCATAAGGTCGCATGCTAGATACGTGGTTAAAAATAATTTGAGAAATTATTTATACTAATTCTTCCGCTGCACGTAAATATTTTAAAATTTACGAACTCGTATCCTTGTCAACATGCACCCGGTCCCAACAGATGGAGTATGGAAAATCTACGTCGATGGTTCCTCTAACAGCAAGCACAGCGGGGTCGGAGTTCTATTGATTTCCCCCAGGGGATACCCTATATTTATCCATTCGACTCCACTTCTGGGCCACCAATAATGAAGCCAAATACGAGGCAATCCTAGCAGGGCTACTAGAAGCCAAGCAAGTGGGAGCTGCTCGGGTTATCCTGCACTCAGACTCTCTGCTCGTGGACCAACAGATTAAAAGTGAGTTCGAGATTAAGAATGAGCGCTTGCAAAGGTATGTGTCCATATATGAGCAATTGAAGTCTTCCTTCACTGAGGTTGCTCTGCAGAAGATATCCCGGGCTGATAATGTCAAGGCAACGAGCTAGCCAAATTGGCAAGCTCCATTACGTTATGGACACTGGAAGAGCCCAGTGCTTCAGAAGAGGTGGTGGCCCAGATTGGAGATGAGGCTGTTGGGATCGGGTGCATGTTGACATGGATACGGGTTCGTAATTTTAAAATTAATTACGTACAGCGGAAGGTTTAGCATAAATAATTTCTCTAAATCATTTAACCACACATCTAAGCATGCAATTTTATCTTGTGTAGACATGATCATATATTTGAAATTTTGCAAAAACATAAACTAATTTACGTATTACCTCACGTAACTCGAAGGAAGGGACGAGATCCAACCGTAAGCGTCCCTTGGAAGCTCCGCCTCTATTCGCGTCCACGCCGAGTATCTTCGGGATGACTTCGCAAAGACACAAGTTTCGTGTTCTCGAGAACTACTAGATTCTCCGACAACGCGACAAGAAAAACCAAGAGAGAAGTCGGAAGACTAACCACAAAAGGATGGCCGGCTGGTGCTCCTTCTTGGGGCTGGTTGGCGCACGGCAAGAAGAGGAGAAGAGAAGGAGAGAAAGAGAGGGAGAGAGCTTATGCCTTCATCTCTATGATTATTGCCCAAGCCTTGCCTTGGGTCCTTTATATAGTGGCCTCTCAACCATCAAGCCTCTCAAATATGGAATAACTTATTCCATCATGCCAAGTTTGATTTTATATCATGGTTAAAATCATATTTTAATTCATGATAAAAAATCAATCAAGTCTCTTCTCTCCTATGGAATAAATTTCCTTATCATGGTAAATCAATCCATGATTGATTTTATAAAATAAACCAATCCATGATTCATTTTAATTTCCATGAAAAATAAACCAAACCTTGGTTTATTATATAAAAATTTATATCATCCATAATTTTATAAAACAAACCACACTTGGTTTATTTTATAAATTGAACCAAAACTTGGTTCTCTCCCTTTGTTGTGGCCGGCCAAGCAAAGAGGATGGAGGCCATCTTTGGCCGGCCCATCCAAGCCAAGCCCCAATGAATTAAACTTATTTAATTCATCTATTAAGTCTTCAAAAGACTTAGCCATTTTATGCTTCCGATGCGTCTCTGAAAAATTCAGATTCGACCTAATCTATCTTGATTGGAAAATCCAATTTTCAACTCGTTTTAAATCCCTCGGATTACTCGTAGTGCGGTGACTAAATAGGCTTTCGATTTATGTTGGCCGTCTATAATTAATCAATTATAGAACGATCATGAGTGACACCTGGTAGTACATCATGATCCCCAATTAATCGAAAGATCAACGGTTGACCTCAGAAACAATTTTGAAACCCTTCAACAGCTATAATGAATCGTGCCCCATTCCCTTCACCATCTTATACCCACTTGGTTCAGGACATGGTCTATGTGTGTTAGTCCCCACTAGGCTGACTACGTCACACCTAGCCCAAGTAACGTTTTCTCGTCCTACGGATTCTAATTACTCTCATGTATTTAAGAGATTCATACTCTGAACATGTCATGCTCTGGCCAGAGGCTTCGAGTAACAATCCGATGATAGGCCTCGGGTATACATCTCCTCGCAAGGAGTGGTGAATCCTTTGTAGGTTGTTCAAACATCTTCGGGCACTTCGGCTTATACCCAATCATCCTGGGTCCACACCTCCTTGGAGATGCTTGCTTAAGATGTCAAAGTATAAGTCTCCATGACCAAGATGACTTGAACACCGCAAGTCAAAGGAACATCGCACTTAAGCTGTAGTAAGAACTTCACTGACATATATATATGTAGACTACCATATGAAGTTTTACAGATAGTCACTCCAATGAACTAGTTCCCTTAACTAGCATTCATGTTTATCTCCGGACATCTCAATGTCACCAGCCAGTGAGAATCAGCTGATTAGAGAATAACCCATGCTAGTCTCAACAAAATTGATAGTCTCCGTATTTATTAATTTATCGACTAGGGACAATTTCAATACTTCACAATTGCACATGTAGTGATAATCACTAATTGTGAATTCATCACAAATTCTCTCATGCTGTGAATTGTATTGCGGACATTCAGTAAATGAGTTTAAGATCTCAATCAAATACACAAACATGTATACTCAAATAGTGAATATTCATTTATTAAAATAAATGATTACAATCATAAGGCGATTGCCTTAGGACACTTCTCTCATATCACTAACAAATTCCCACTTGGCCTAATGCCAATCGCTACGGTACGCAATACCACAGGCTCAAACATGACCCTCAAACTTGCTTGGAGGCAAGACCTTAGTTAAAGGATCCGCTAAATTCCTTTCAGTGGTAATTTTCTCAATTTGTATATCATTCCTACTTATAATCTCTCTGATCAGATGATAGCGGTGAAGCACATGTTTGGATCGCTGATGAGACCTTGGTTCCTTCGCTTGTGCAATAGCTCCATTATTGTCGTAGTAAACCAGTATTCCTTCATCAATGGTTGGAACCACACCATGTTCTGAGACAAACTTCTTGATCCAGATTGCTTCCTTTGCTGCTTCCGAAGTTGCAAGATATTCCGCTTCTATGGTAGAATCCGCTACGGTGTCTTGCTTGGAACTCTTCCAACTTATTGCGCCTCCATTCAAAATAAATACGTATCCAGACTGAGATTTGGAGTCATTCTTATCTGTCTGAAAACTGGCATCTGTATACCCACGTATTACCATATCACCATCTCCATATATTAGGAACACATCCTTAGTGTTTCTTAAGTACTTGAGGATTGTCTTGACAGCCGCCCAATGATCCATTCCTGGATCAGACTGGTATCTGCTTGTGACACTCAGAGCATACGATACATCGGGCGTAGTACATAACATAGCATACATGATAGATCCTATCGCGGATGCATAAGGAATCTTATTCATGCAAATCCTCTCGTCTTCTGTGCGCGGACACATAGACTTTGAAAGGTTGATCCCATGCCTGATGGGAAGGTAACCTTTCTTGGATTCCGACATGCTAAACCTTTATAGCACTTGGTCTATATATGTAGACTGCAAAAGACCAAGCAACCGTTTTGATCTATCTCTATAGATTCTAATCCCAAGGATATAGGTTGCTTCTCCCAGGTCTTTCATGAAGAAAGTTTTGGACAACCAAATTTTAACTGGCTGTAAGACTGATATATCATTTCCTATAAGTAATATGTCATCGACATATAATACTAGGAATACGACTGCACTCCCACTAACCTTCTTGTACACACAAGGTTCGTCAGGATTTTGTAAGAAATCAAACTCTTTGATTGTCTTATCAAAACGGATGTTCCAGCTCCTGGATGCTTGCTTCAGTCCATATATGGATCGCTGAAGCTTGCATATTTTAGTTTTGTCAACCGATGTCAAACCTTCAGGTTGTATCATGTATACATCCTCAAGCAGGTTTCCATTAAGGAAAGCTGTTTTCACATCCATTTGCCATATCTCATAATCATAATGAGCTGCTATGGCCAGGAGCATCCGAATGGATTTAAGCATAGCTACTGGCGAATAGGTTTCGTCATAATCAATTCCTTGTTTCTGACGATATCCTTTTGCCACTAATCTAGCCTTAAAGGTAACAACATTACCTTCCATGTCGGTTTTCTTCTTGAAAACCCACTTGCACCCTATGGGCTTAATCCCTTCAGGTGGGTTAACCAAGTCCCATACTTGATTTTCGTACATGGAATCCATTTCCGACTTCATGGCTTCAAGCCATTTGTCCCTTTCTGAACTTTTTAGAACATCTTCATAACTGATAGGTTCGTCATCGCTTATGAGTAACACGTCGTTCGATTTACTTATGAGAAATCCGTATCTCTCTGGAATATTGCGTGTCCTATCAGACCTACGAAGAGGTGGTGTTGTTTTAGGTTCAACTGATAGCTCATCATTATGAGTTATTGGTTGTGGGTCTAGACTAGGTGTCTCTGTAATGTCTATTGGAGTTTCTTGAACTTCATCAAGTTCAATGCCACTCCCACTGTTTTCTTGTAAAAGAAATTCTTTTTCCAGAAATACAGCATGCCTTGAAACAAACACCTTTTGTTCCAAGGGATGATAGAATTGGTAACCCTTTGTTTCCTTAGGGTATCCAATAAATAGACATTTATTAGACTTAGCATCCAATTTGTCTGATACAGTCCGCTTCACATAAGTAGGACAACCCCATATCTTAAGGTGAGTTAAGTGAGGCTTCTTACTATTCCACGTCTCATATGGAGTAGTAGAGACTACCTTGGTCGAGACTCTGTTTAGCAAGTAAACAACTGTCTTAAGTGCATAGCCCCAAAAGGATTTTGGAAGAGTTGCATGATTCATCATGGATCTAACCATGTCCATCAAGGTTCGGTTACGCCTCTCAAATACACCATTATGCTGTGGTGTATACGGCGGAGTGCATTGGGACAATATCCCATTGTCCCTAAGATAATCTTGAAACTCTTGACTTAAGTATTCACCACCCCGATCGGATCGAAGTATCATAATACTTTTGCCAAGCTGTTTCTCTACTTCATTTCTGAACTCTTTGAATTTCTCAAAAGCTTCAGATTTGTGTTTCATCAAGAACACAAACCCGAATCGTGAGTGATCATCGATAAAGGTAATGAAGTAACTATAGCCTCCTTGTGCAAGAGTTGACATTGGTCCACATACATCAGTATGTATTAGACCAAGCAATTCTCCCACTGGATTACCTTTTCCGGAAAAGGGTAATTTGGCCATCTTACCTTTTAAGCACGATTCGCATGTATCAAATGAACCGGGTTCAAATGATTCCAGAATTTCACATCGGTGTAATTTGGTCATGCGTTTCTTACTTATAAGGACAAGACGACAATGCCACGTATAGGAGTCTATTCGATTATCTATTCGAGCACGTTTGTTGCTAACTTCGATATTGAAAACGTCACTGGATAAATCTAACGTGTAGATACCATTGCACAAAGTTTCAGTCCCATAAAGAACGCCATTTAAAGTTATGTAACAACAATTGTTACTAAAAGTTAAATGATAATCCTTTTCATTCAAACATGAAATAGATACAATGTTCTTTATTAACGAAGGAACAAAATAACAATTATCCAATTCTAAGACACGTCCAGTAGGGAGCTTTAGCAAATATGTTCCGATGGCAACAGCAGCAATCTTTGCTCCATTTCCAACTCGCAAATTTGCTTCTCCCTTGACGAGTCTTCTTCTATTCCTTAGCCCCTGTATGTCATTACATATATGTGAGCTACACCCAGTATCAAGTACCCAGGTGTTTGAGGAAATAGAGTAACATTCAATAACGAAGATACCTGAAGAGGATGGGGCATCAGATGCCTTCTTCTTCAAGGACTCAAGATAAACCTTGCAGTTTCTTCGCCAGTGACCCTCCTTGCCGCAGTGATGGCAAGTGCCTTTTTGGGTCTTTTCAGTCTTTTTGGCTTTTTTCTTCTTTCTCTTATTCGGTTCATTGGCCTTCCTCTTAGAACCTTTCTTCGAGGAACCAACTAACAGTACCGTCTTCTGATCCTGCTTTACAGAAGGCTCTATAGTCTTCAGCAGGTTGAGCAACTCAGGAATGGTAGTCTCCAGCTTGTTCATCCGATAGTTCATCACAAATTGTGAATAACTTTTGGGTAAACAATGCAGAATTAAGTCAATACTTAGTTCATGATGCATTGCAAAACCGAGTGTGCCCAGTCGCTCAATGTACCCCAACATCTTCAACACAAACTGTGAGACAGAAGTGCCTTCCTGCATCTTAGAGGTGAAGAGGAGTCTGGAGGCCTCGAACCTTTCGGATCTCGCCTGCTCGTCAAATAACTCATGAAGATGGAAGATGATGGTATAAGCATCCATATGCTCATGCTGCTTTTGCAGCTCAGGTACCATAGCGGCTAGCATGATGCAACTCGCAAGTTCAGAATCGGTCACATGTTTCTGATAGGCCACTAACTTGTCTGGAGTTGCATTTTCTGGAGGACGGTTGGGAAGTTGATCTTCAATGACATAAGCAAGCTTCTCTGCCTTGAGGACTATCCTCAGGTTTCGAAGCCAGCCAATGAAGTTTGGTCCAGTCAGTTTATTGGTGTCCAAAATGGAACGCAAATTCAGAGAAGACATGATCGAGTGATTATCCTAGAAATACAAATTGAGCTTATGTGAGAAGAATGACAATGAATGCATCAATATACATTAATTAAATCCTATTTATTTTTTGAATTGAATAACCTTTTTTATCAATTCGGGAGATCGTAGGAACATCTCCAAATAGGTTGATATCCAACCATAGATAAGAACAACCATGGCTGTGGCCATCAAGTTATTCTTAGCTATGAAGGTAGGTAATTATACCGATTACATATCACATATATGTAACTATCACTTTATGCTATCAACTAATTGAATGTTTGCATAAATCATTGGGTTGTTAACTCATTAACAAGTATGCAACAATATACATAGCACCCAATTGCACCTCTCTTTACATCGACCTTGGCTGTGGCACAACAAATCGATGCTCCAAGCTTAAGGCTGACCCATTAATCAAGAAATAGTTTTAATATGGTTGGAGCTCATTCAACCATTTAGTCAGGCTTGGATGTGTCCAACAACCAAAACTAAGGATTGACCTCTGACTCCAACTATATTAATCATAAACTAATTCCATGGTTTGAACATGTTGAGGTTCAAGCCGGGCATGGATGTGCCCATCAACCCAAACGAGAAACAAAACTCCAGTTTTAACCATATTAATGGAAGGTGTTGGCCTTAATATTTTGTAAGGGGTTTTGGGTCTCATCCTTTCTTTTCTAAGCATATTCATGACATATAATTATGTCATGTACTAACGATTTTCTTAATAAAGTATGTATGTGGCTTAATTTATCAAGTCCCATTAATTGAATTAGGAACGGATTTCCTAATTCTAATTTCATACTTTATTCAAGGAATTGTTTTGGGAAATAATTTTCTAAATTGTCATAATCAATTTCGGAAATAATATGTTTAAGATTTTGATTTCTCTAAATCAAATCTTATTAAATTAAGAGACAGATTCCCTTAATTCAACCACATATTATTTTCATGAAAATCTTATTTAAGAAAATTCTATAGGAAACCATTTTCCTAATTAATTTTGGAGACAACAATATGTAAGAGCATCACCTCTTAAATCAAATAAGGAAATTATCGTTTGTGAATCACCTCAAAATTTCATTGATTTGATTACATATTTTATTTATGGATTTATTAATTACAACGAATTATTTTCTTTGGGTGGCTCCCCGAGGCTCAGATACCCAAAAAAAGGAATTTGTTATAAATCTAATTTGGTCCGCTCCCCGAGGCGTAACCAAATTAAACATGACAATTTTATTCAAAATGGGAAATTAAATTACAACAACTAACTTTAATTTGGACGGCTCCCCGAGGCTTAATCCAAAATAAAAAATTTTGTTAATAATTTAAAACCAATTCGAATTTAATTGTCAATTAATGATCCATAAATTTGTCTAGACTTTCTTGAAAGAAAGTGCCCAAAATTGTGAGATTTTCATAATAGGTTTTCAGAATAATTGTAAGATTCTGGTACAAAGAAAACTTACATATTTCCAAAATTGGAAAATTTCCAAAATAGGAAATTTCCAAAATTGGAAAGTTTCCAAAAAATGGGAAGTTTTCACAATTATCAGAAAATTTCAGAAACTAGGATATTTCAAAAGTTTTCTAAATTTCATGAGGATTTTCAAACTTTGAAATTCCTAAATCTAAAATTTATCATAATTGGAAAATTTTCTAAAATTGAGATCATGACAAAGTTTTCCGCAAAATAATTATATGATTATGTCGAACACTAACCGGCTCTGATACCACTGTTGGGACCGGGTGCATGTTGACATGGATACGGGTTCGTAATTTTACAATTTAATTACGTGCAGCGGAAGGTTTAGCATAAATAATTTCTCAAATTATTTTAACCACGTATCTAGCATGCGACCTTATGTTGTGGAGACATGATCATACATTTAAAATTTTGCAAAAAGTAAACTAATTTACTTAATACCTCGCGTAACTCGTAGAAAGGGACGAGATCTAACCATAGCGTCCCTTGGAAGCTCCGCCTCTATTCGCGTCCACGCCGAGTTTTCTTCGGGATGACTTCGCAAAGCCACGAGTTTCGTGCCGACAAGAACTACTAGATTCTCCAAAGGCACGACAAGAATACCAAGAGAGAGATGGAAAGACTAACCACCAAACGAAGAACGAAATCAAGATTCCGGGAGAAAGGAAGGAGTCGCGCCCGCTTCTTCTTCTTCTTCGGCCTCTTCTTGGTGGTGGAAGCTCACGACAAAGGGGGAGGGCTCTAGGGCCGGCGGCACTAGAAGAGAGAGAGAGAGAGAAGGAGAGGGAGAGAGGCTAGGCAAGAATCCTTGATCTCTTGGATTAATTTCCAAGCCTTGCCTTGGTACCTTTATATAGTAGCCTCTTAATCGCCAAGTCTCCTCTTAACGGAATAAATTTTTCATAAGATAAATAAGTCTCCCGTTAATGGAATAAATTTTTCATAAGAAATTTATCTTATAAATTTTTCTATGAATTATTCCGTTATGCCAAGTTTTTATTATAACTTAATTTATAATAAAAACAACCATGTCTCCCCTTTTATTATGGAAAGAAATTTCTTTATCATGGTAAATCAATCCATTATTGATTTTATAAAATAAAATAAACCAATCCATGGTTCATTTTAATTTCCATGAAAAATAAATCCCTTTATATAAATTTCTTTATATAAATTTCTTTATATAAATTTCTTTATCCATAATTTTATAAAACAAACCGCGCTCGGTTTATTTTATAATTTGAACCAAACAATTTGGTTCTCCCCTTTTGATGTGGCCGGCCAAACAAAGAGGGTGGGGACCCTCTTTGGTCGGCCAAACCCAAGCCGAAACCATACGAATTAAACTCATTTAATTCGTCCAATAAGTCTTCAAAAGACTTAGCCATTTTATGCTTCCGATGCGTCTCTGAAAATTCAGATTCGACATATCTCTCTTGATCGGAAAATCACATTTTCAACTTGTTTTAAATCCCTAGGATTACTCGTAGTGCGTGTGACTAAATAGGCTTTCGATTTATGTTGGCCGTCTATAATTAACCAATTATAGAACGATCATGAGTGGCACCTAGTAGTACATCATGATCCCCAATTAATCGAACGATCAACGGTTGATCCCAGAAATAATTCTGAAACCCTTCAGCAGCTCTAATGAATCGTGCTTCATTCCCTTCACCATCTTATATGCACTTGGTTCAGGACATGGTCTATGTGTGTCAGTCCCCACTAGGCTGACTACGTCACACCTAGCCCAAGTAATGTCTTTCTCGTCCAACGGATTCTAATTACTCTCATGTATTTCAGAGATTCATACTCTAAACATGTCATGCTCTGGCCAGAGGCTTCGAGTAACAATCCGACGATAGGCCTTGGGTATACATCTCCTCGCAAGGAGTGGTGAATCCTTTGTAGGCTGTTCAAACATCTTCGGTCACTTCGGCTTATACCCAACCATCCTGGGTCCACACCTCCTTGGAGATGCTTTCTTAAGATGTCAAAGTATAAGTCTCCATGACCAAGATGACTTGAACACCGCAAGTCAAAGGAACATCGCACTTAAGTTGCAGTAAGAACTTTCATTGACATATCTATATGCAGATTACCATATGAAGTTTTACAGCTAGTCACTCCAATGAACTAGTTCCCTTAACTAGCATTCACGTTTATCTCCGGACATCCCAATGTCATCAGCCAGTGAGAATCAGTTGATTAGAGAATAACGCATGCTAGTCTCAACAGAATTGATAGTGTCCGTATCTATCAATTCATCGACTAGGGACAATTTCAATACTTCACAATTGCACATGTAGAGATAATCACTAGTTGAGAATTCATCACAAATTCTCTCATGCTGTGAATTGTATTGCAGACATTCAGTAAATGAGTTTAAGATCTCAATCAAATACATGAACATGTATACTCAAATAGTGAATATTCATTTATTAAAGTAAATGATTACAATCATAAGGCGATTGCCTTAGGACACTTCTCTCATATTACTAACAGAAGTATGCATGCGTTAAGATAAACACTTTGGACATATGTATGAGATAGTTATGTAAACTTATTCATGTTTATGTTGAATGTTATGAACCTAGATAGTATGTATCATGTTCATATGGATCTTACCCATGCATGTTTTATGATAAATACCATGATCATGTATGATATGTGATATGTACCATGTATGTAATGCATGCTTACCTGAGGTACCGTGATCATGCAAGCTTTATGAACTAAGATGGTGTTTATACCTCAGGACATAATTATGTATGTATGTCATGTCTTATGAATGAAAATGATGAATGAAGATAAGGTTCATGCCTTCGAGGCATAATGATGATATGCAATGAAAATGATGAATGAAGATAATGTTCATGCCTTTAAGGTATAATGATGATGTTATGCATTAAGTATGAATGATGAAATGTTGAGTATGCTTTATACCATGCCCCATGTAATAGGATCCTGTTTATGTTTTTAATTATGCCATGTATGTTCTATGAATGAAGAAGCATGTGAAACTATTTTACTTTATGAATGGACTTGTACCGGACCTAAGTAAGGTCCACGGTTCTGGACTACCGATGAAGCTGTCCATGGTTCTGGACTACCGAAGAAGCTGTCCACAGTTCTGGGACTACCGTAGCTGTCCTTACCCTAGTAGGTCGAGATTAGCTATCTCGTATTTACTTAGGGATGCGCGCATATGATGTATGTATGTGCTACAAGCCAGGACCCCCATGATGTGATGATTATATTTAAGTATTTATAAGTATGATTTTCAAATAAGCATCCATATGTTATATGCATTTGACTCATGCATCCCTTCATGTTATGCATCCATGTTAAATAATGTTCATTATGTTTATGTTTTATGATTAAGAACCATGACATGTCGAATGTTTATTATGTTTATGTTTTATGATTAAGAACCATGCCATGTTAAATGTTTATTATGTTCATTTTTTATGATTAAGAACCATGCCATGTTAAATGTTTATTATGTTCATTTTTTATGATTACGAACCATGTTTATTATGTTCATGTTTTATGATTAAGAACCATGTTTATTATGTTCATGTTTTATGATTAAGAACCATGCCATGTTAAATGTTCATTATGTTTATGTTTTATGATTAAGAACCATGACATGTCGAATGTTTATTATGTTTATGTTTTATGCTAAGAATCATGCCATGTTAAATGTTTCATACGCTTACATTTTATGTTAAGAATCATGTCATGTTAAATGTTCCTATGCTTATATTTTATGTGACGTATGATTTTAGTGAGTAGGAAAGGGTCTTACTAAGCCTATGTGCTTATAGTTTTATTGTCTTATACCGCAGATCAAGCAAGAGGATATTAAGGGAAGCAGCAGGAGGAGCAAAAGTATGTGTGTGGTAGTGACATGGCAAGGAAAAAAAAAGGGAAAAAGATTCTCATATTTATACTTTGTCTTATGGCTTATGTTTTGCACTGTCTTCTTAAGTTTCATGCTATACTTATGATAGTTATGTCTGAAGAATAACTTACTACCTATGATGCTTATGGCTGCTTTATGTAATTTTTATATCATGATGTTATGTATGATGTTAACATGCTAAGTTACCATGTCGCTATGTTTAGGAATGATAGTATAAGACATGTCTACAACATTCAAGTGTTAGGTGCATGTAAGTATAAAAGTTTTAAATTATTCCGTTGCATTACGATGTTCATGTGCCTATATGTATGTTAGCGTAACGCCGTCTCTCGCCTCACCGTAAGGTGTGGAAAAAAAGGCAGGCGTTACAGGTGAAGTGTTAAACAGGCCATGTTCTGTCCTTGCCCGCCCAAACGATTAGCTACACAGGAAATCCTCGTCTCTTCCCTGATGTTAGATATGACATGTATAATGAAGTCTATATGGGGGGGGGGGGGAGCGAAGAAAAATGCGCAGCCGATTGGCAATGAGATATGGAAGAGAGGTATATTTTATTTACTTGTGAAGGTTGCATTCAGTATCCATCCAATCAAACATAGAAGACAAACATTAGCTGGAATTATTGAAAAAGAAGAACATACAATAGATGGGCAAAGGATATATTTCATTTATAGGTAAAGGTTACATTGAGGATTACATTCAAAGAAAATACAGAAAACAAGTACCATTGGGGGTACAACCATTCAAGAAAAGAAGTAGGTGATAAATACATATTCCCATTTGAAGTACAATTATTAAGCTCAGCCGGGGATGATGGGAACTATGCCCCTCCTTCGCTTGAGCTCTCTTTCATTGTTGGGGCTTTCCTTAGCCCCGTCACCTCTTCGTGGTCGCTGTCGCTCGTCCCTTCGCTGATAAAGACTATTTGACGAAGGCTATGGGGTACGAGACAGAGGTTGCCAGAGATGAGAATAAAAAGAGATGTGCTGAAAGTACAAAAAAAGGGTAGAAAAAAATACATTTGATTCACACTTGAAGACATACAGAAGAAAATGCCACGGAAGATAAATGCATTCCATTTCAGAAGCAAAGATTGCATGTTTCAAAAAAAGTACAAGAGGCAAGATGAAAAGAGATAAAGAAAACAAAGATTTTCCATTCAATAACAGACATTACATCTGAGGTACATTTGGAAACAAAAAATAAAGGGCAAACTTCAATGGAAGAAAAAGAAAAGGGGTCGGCTACAATTCTTTCTCCTATAGCGGCAACTCCTCCCAAGCTTAACTGACGCTGAGGGAGCTGAGGTCCGCGTCTGACTTTAACACTCCCGCTCGTCAAATTTGCTGGACTGCCCCGTTGAAGCCCTGCTTCAGACGCTTCAGCACTTGGCCTGCTAGAAGGTCGCCAAATTCATCCAACTGGAGGAACTTGGCCTTGGACGCCGCCTCTAACTCTGCCCACCAAGACTCTTCGTCAGCTTTGTATTTCTGAAGTTCTTCTACAACTGCATCCCAGCTAGTCCTCAGCTTGACTGCCTCAGAGGATAGCCGATCCTGATCCATCAGACTTCGTCGAGCTGCTCCGCACTTGCCTGGATTTGCGCTTGGGCTCGCTCGGAGTTTTCTTGCAGCCGGTGGATGTCTTCCGACAGCTTTGCCTCCTACTCTTCGAAGCACCCCTTCTCGTTTGCCAAATGGCTCACCTTGTCGGTGAGGATCATCGATAGCTTCGACAAGAGGAGCACCTGGTGGTTAGCACTGTGCATGGAAGACCCAGAGGCCAGCAGGGAGTCCATATAGTGCTCCACTTTAGCCCGAAGGCCCCTGCTGACCTCTGCCTGCATCAGGTCATCCTCGTAAGCTCGGTAGAGCTCTGCCTTTAATTCAACTACCTGGTGATGCAAGGTGTTGGTCTCCTGCTCTAAGGATAAGCTGTTGAGGCAATCTCTGGTCCGGAGCGAAGGGTTTAAGTTAGGTTTACCCTTGTGTTCTTATATGTGTATATTGAGTATGCAGGTTGTATAGGTACACATATTGACTTGATTGGACGACCTCGGTACGGAGAAGGGTGGTATGGAAACAAGCTGGAGGCTTGTGTGCACCCGAGGGACCTTGGAGAGCAGGGATGATGAGCTGAGGGGCGCGAACTTCGAGGAATGCGTGAAGGATGGCATGGAGGCAAGTTGGAGGCTTGCATGCATCCGAGGGACGGGAGCCGAAGATGAAGAGGGCGCGAAGGCGATAGTCGAGGCTGTGGATGAGGAGTCAGTCGAGTCGTGAGGGTACAAGTGCTGTGTGATTGTACTCGGGAAATCCTAGGGTTTGAGTGCGCAGGAAGGGTAACCTTAGGTGTGTGAGTAGACTAGTCGACTGGCCTGGGGGTCGTCGACTGATGAAACTAACAGAAAGGTCTCAGCCTTGGGACCAGTCGACTGCCCTGTGGGCAGTCGACTGGTAGGTGGCTGGTGAATTGGTTGAGAATTCGAACGTTGGGGTGCAACGGTCGAATTTCAGTGGCACCAGTCGACTACCCTGGGAGCAGTCGACTGGTGGTGAGGGCTTCAGCCCGATTCCTATTTAAAGAGGACTTCGTGGTGGCTGAGATTCTTGACGAATCTTGTCTTGGTTAAAGGCAAGATAGTAGTCTTTGTGCTCAGAGGTTTGCTTGGGATTGCGGCGAGGTTTCTCCACCCACAAGGAGCGACGAGAGTTAGCCGGAGGTCATCCGGGGATTGATCCATCGACGGATTCTTGGATTAGTCACCCGTCCGGGGTGGATACCAAGTAAATATGGTTTGTTAGCATTGCTTTTCGTTGTTAGTTTTCTTTATTATTGTTTCCGCTGTGCAATTAACAACGCAGGTACAAAAGAAGAATCGAAGAAACGCTATTCACCCCCTCTAGCGTACAGAAACTATCCTACAATTGGTATTAGAGCGAAGGACCGCTCGTGATTGGAATAACCGCCAAGAAGAGCAAACGGCTAGAGAAAATGGCGTGTGAAGAACGCTTAGGGGACGACATGAACATCCCACCTCCTTACAATCGAGAGAGTTTTGATTATTGGAGGATGCGGATAGAGGTATGGTTTAATATGGATTGGGATTTAATGATCGCACTAAATCATCCATTTGAAGCTCCAAGAGATAAGCATGGGAAGAAGCTTCGACCCAGATATTGGACCAAGGAGCAACAAATGCAATCGGAGGCAAACGAGAAGGTAATTTCAATATTGCTTAAGGTTTTGCCTAATGATATAATTAGCGGTGTAGGTGAATATCAAAATGCACACGAGTTATGGAATAAGTGTAACGCCCGCTTTTTTTTTTCCATAAAGCGGTGTTACGTTAACATGAGTAGGGCAGGTGGACATCATAATGCAGCGGAAAACTTTAAACTTACACCTACATACACCTACTACCATTCCTAATATCTTGACATGGGAACTTGGCATATTAACTTCATACTTAGCATCATATCATATCATACTTAGCATCATGTCATACTTAGCATCATGTCATAGAGTCACATAAGTCACCATTCAAGCACATAAATAGTAAAGGTAAAGTTCTATAATAAGGCGAGCAAACATATTGTTTCTTGGCCAAGTCACTACCACACACATGCTTTATTGCCCTCCTGCTGCTTCCTTACTGTCCCCTTGCGTGATCTGCGGTATAAGGAAATAAGACTATAAGCACATAGGCTTAGTAAGACTCTTTCCTACTCACTAAAACCATTCATCACTTAATCATGAGCACATGAAACGTTAACATACTTAGTGCTTTACTTAAAACATAAGCCTTTATGATCACTTAGCATATATTTGACATGGCATGAACATAAGCATAATAAACATTCTTAGCATGGCATGATACTTGGCATAAACATAAACATAATAAACATTCATAGCATGACATAAGGCTTGGCATAGACATAAACATAAATAAACATTCTTAACATGCATGATACATGGCATAACATAAACATAAAGCATATAACATGGTCCTTAACATAACATGAGCATAGCATGGTCCTTAACATAACATAAGCATAGCATGGTTCTTAACATAACATAAGCATAGCAAGGTTCTTATCATAACATAAGCATAACATGGTTCTTAACATAACATAAGCATAGCATGGTCCTTAACATAACATAAGCGTAGCATGGTTCTTAACATAACATAAGCATAGCATGGTTCTTAACATAACATAAGCATAACATGGTCCTTAACATAACATAAACATAGCATGGTTCTTATCATAACATAAGCATAGCATGGTTCTTAACATAACATAAGCATAGCATGGTTCTTATCATAACATAAGCATAGCATGGTTCTTAACATAACATAAGCATAGCATGGTTCTTATCATAACATAAGCATAGCATGGTTCTTAACATAACATAAGCATAGCATGATTCTTAACATAACATAAGCATAGCATGGTTCTTATCATAACATAAGCATAGCATGGTTCTTAACATAACATAAGCATAGCATGGTTCTTATCATAACATAAGCATAGCATGGTTCTTAACATAACATAAGCATAGCATGGTTCTTAACATAACATAAGCATAGCATGGTTCTTATCATAACATAAGCATAGCATGGTTCTTAACATAACATAAGCATAGCATGGTTCTTATCATAATATAAAACATAAAGCATGGTGCTTAGGGTTAAGGGTATAGGTAACTTAATTTCTACCACATGCTTGAACCTTTATATATACTTCCTAAATAAGCATAAACCATCATTCTTCAAACCCTAACTCCCCCCAAATCCTATTTACCTTGCTTGGCCGAAACCTATAAGAAAAGGTTCGATCATTCAATTAACATGTAAGATAGCATAAGGTAAAGAAACAACCATACATTACCTATAAGACCATGGGAAGTCATTAGGGCTCATGATTAGGGTTATCCCTAACCTTTAGCCCTCCTTCTTAGGGCTGGCCGAAACCCTACAAGGCCATGGGTGCATGGAAAAATTCCATAAAATCCCCAATCAAACATTAAACACCAACCATACCCTACCATAGGGCCATTGGACCCCTTACTTGAGGTAAGCCCTAACTTCTTGCCCTAGAACCCTCTTGGCCGAAACATACAAGGGTCACAAGTCCTTGTGAAAATTCACACAAGTCATTTTAAACCACCCTTTTGAATCATGGGGATACCCAAAGTACATACTTGAAAGGTTAAGCTCATTCCTAACCAAAGAATCATGGTGAGAGTTCCAAACCCTAAGGGGTCTTTAGGGTACTCCAAAAATTCCCCAAAAATTATATTTATTCCATATTCATCATGATGACACATTAGAAAACATGATTTAGATTTTTGACATCATTATGGACCAAAAACCCATGGTGGCCGAATATGATAGGGGTCCAAAGCATAGTTTTCTCAACATCAAACTCAAAACCAACTTTATATTATGCTAAAAATCACAAAGGAACTATTATACCACAGGTGAGGGAGTCTTACATTGGTTGATCTTGATTATAAACCTTAGATTTGGGAGAAGGATGGAGATCTTGTTGCCTCTTGACCACCCCTAGCCTTTGTATCCTTGTAAAAGCCTTGGATTTTGGAGATGAAGCCTTAGGTGAACTTTTCCAAGGGAGAACCCCTCTTGATATTTCGGCTAGAATGAGGGAGGAGAAAGAAGAAAGTAACTCCCATGCCCCTGATAGATTCCATTTTATTGATCATTTGAGTTGCTTAAATCCCTGTTTGATCTATGTTTTTATTGCTAAAATTGTGAAATTGCCTAGGTTTTAGAACTTATTCATATTTTGGACTTAATTGCAAAATTTCATATATTTGAGTTAATTGGCCACTAAATTCTTGATTTATTTTTTTTTTGTAGGCATGAAAGGTTCCTGGACCTAGAGCATATTGGGTCAAACTCGAGTCGGAAGTGACCCGGATCAGATTATCAAGATCACGATTAAATCTGGGCCGTTCGATTCGAAAGCGGTTAGATCTGAGCCATCCGGGATGATCTGAAGCCATCCGAGCTAGGGCTAGGGTTGATCAAGCACCCTGATCAAGATCTGAAGGTTTCACCACAATCAGAGCTCAATCAACCGTTGGATCAAGCTTGGAGGGCTCTAGAGCGTCCAATCACAGATAGAGTTGATCTGGACCGTCCGTTGCATATCTGGAGGATCCGAGCTACCACGAGGTAGATCCTGACCTCAGATCACCATCATCAAAGTTTGGCTCAAATCAGATGAAAATCAGCCGTTGGATTGAAGCAAACAAATCTGAGCCGTCCACTGGTTATTATTTAAGGAAATTTTCTCCGCAGCCAAGCCTCGTCGCGTCTTCAGAGTTCTTCGCCGCAATTAGTGTTCTTCGTGTTTTTCCTTCATCCTTAGCTGTTTTCTTCAATCCGTTGGCGCGACCACTCGATCTTCTTGCAGAACTCATGTGCTAGATCGTTGGGGAAGCAATCGGACTTGTTTCCGGATCAAATCTGCCCAAGAACAGAGTTGTGAGAGGTTTCTACAGCTTTGGCCATTTAACACTCTTCGGATCGGCTGCGCTCTACCACCTTCCTCCAAGGCTATCCAGAGGGGTTCCCTGAGTAGTTTGATCATCATCCACTCACCAATTCACGCAGACACAGCTGAGATGAAGAAATCGCATGGAACTTTCAGAAATGGGCAGTTTGAGCTGTATCCAATCGCTGATGAGTTTTTCCCCATGATTTACTGAGCTTGCGGGTCCGAGGCTCACCTTTGCTTGACAACCAAAGAGTATCTGAGCTCAAGATGGATCGAGGAGTAGTTTAGATCATTAATTTTCATTGATTTTGCTGTAGTTTAACTTCTTCTGAATTCTGTCCTGTTTTTGAACTTCAGTTTCATTAGCTGTAGTTGTTTTCTGAGTTGTTTAGTTTAATTAGGATTCTAATCTTCAATGTTATTAAGTAGGGAACTTGTCTAGTGATAGTTTAAGTCAGATCACAGTTTGCTTTAGTTTTAATCCTTGCGTGCCAACTTCAAGTTGCTGCGTGCCAAGTTGTGGGCTGCGGTTCCATATTTTCAGCTTTCTTTCATTAGTTTCTGTTAAGAAATTGCTAGATAAGTTTCCTTGCACCTAGATTAGTTGCTTTAACTTGTTTTGCATTCGCTAGTGCAGCCTTTGATCCATTGCAAATGGATACTCTTTAGTTAGCCTTTAATTTTTGCATCCTTAGTTTCAAGCAATTCTGAATTCTGCATATTAGTGATTTCAGTCATCTTTTCACTAGTTTAGTCAAGTAATTGCTAGTTTAACTTCCTTGTTTCTAGATTAGATACTTGTATTCAAATTATGTTAGCTAGATCAGCCTTTAGCTATAGCAAAAACAGAAAAATCAGTAGCTAAACCGTAATTCCTACAATCTGAATTTCAGCATTTTGTTTCTGATTTTCGTGCTTTTCTAGTTCTGATCTCAGTCCGAATCATCTACAGGATCTTGATTTGTTCTTTCTTAATACCACTGTTTCCCAATCAAACCAATCAGTTTTAAGAAGTGGAGTTGAAAGCTAAATCAAATTTTCACTTGGAGCTAGTTTTTGGCACAAAATTTCTCCCTTGCGTGCCACATGCCTTGAACTCATTTGCATCCAAAGTTAACTTGTTTTGTGGCATATAATTGTGTTTGAATTCAATAAGCTTGCTTCCACTCATATCTGAATTTGATTGGTAGTGTTAGGTTCCAAAAATACTTTGGCTAGTGGAGTTGTGTTTATTTGGTTGAGTTCTAATTTGGCATGATATAGGATTGCCTTAGCTCATTTATTGCCGAAAACCTCCATTACTGCCTTCCTTTCATTGCATAGCATTCCATTTTGTGTTTGAAATAAGAAATCAGTTATCAAAAACTTTGTAAGTGTTTGGATTTAGTTTCCATTAATTGAGCTTTTAGTGTCATCTCTTTGTTTAGTTCCATTGCTAAATTTCCTTCATTTTCATTTCATTTTCATTTTCAATTAAAAACCATCATTTCATTACTTATTTGAAACCCAAAAACGACACATAACTACAAGCGCGAATCAAACAACGTCAACTAGCCCCGAGAAAAATACGACCTGTGGCCCCTTTGCTACATTCTTATACATTTTGCTTGTAAAAGGGTTTCCAGCATTTCATTGATATTTAAATTTGATGAGCCCATACATTTCGTGACAAATTAATTAGTATATTTTGGGCCCGTCAAATTTTTGGCGCCGTTGCCGGGGAACTGTTAGTTGACTTGTTTGATTTTTTCTTGTGCACTTATTTCATATCATTCTTGATTTGTTTCTGTGCTTATTGTCATATCTTTTGATTTGATTTTACTTGTTTTATCTTTCTATCCACTTTTACTGCTATTTGTTTTGTTTTTATGACCAGGTCTCTAGGTGCTGAATTGGAAGATTTCGATCCTGAGATTGAGAGGACTTTCAGAGTCAGGAGGAGCCAGGCTATTCTTTCTGAGACTGCAGATATCCCTCCACTTCAGACTATCAGCACTCACTCAGGCATTGATATGGCAGACCACCAGAGAACCATGAAGGAGCTCGCAGCACCAGATGCTGCATTTCAGTACTCCAGCATAGCATATCCAGAGCTGGGAGAAAGTTTTGAGTTAAGATCTGGACTTATTAATTTGTTGCCAAAATTTCAGGGTCTATCTGGGGAGGATCCAAACAGACACTTGCACGAATTCCATGTGGTGTGCTCTACTATGAAGCCTCAGGGCATTTCTGAAGAAGACATCAAGCTGAGAGCTTTCCCCTTCACATTGACAGGAGCAGCCAAAGACTGGTTCTATTATTTGCCTACAGGACATGTGTCTAGTTGGATAGCCATGAAGAAGGCATTTTTGGAGAAGTATTTCCCAGCTTCCCGCACAGCTATAATCAAAAAAAATATCTGTGGGATTCAGCAGGTGGTGGGAGAAACACTGCATGATTACTGGGAGAGATTTAACAAGATGTGTTCAAGTTGCCCCCAGCATGGAATCAGTGAGCAATTATTGATTCAATATTTTTATGAAGGACTGCTGCAGATGGAGAGAGTCTTGATTGATGCTGCATCTGGAGGGGCCCTAGTGAACAAGTCACCAATGCAAGCTAGGGAGTTAATTTCTAATATGGCTGAGAATTCCCAACAATTTGGAGGCAGAGCCTTGACCACCAGAGGAGTGGGAGAAGTTCAGGTAGTTCCTACTGATAACAAGGAGGTTAAGAATGCATTGATGGAGCTCACCTCAGCTTTCAAGCAAATGGAATTAAAAATGGACAGACTTAGTTCTGCTCCTTCAGTACCCCCACCCTCTACTCAAATTACAAGTGTGTGTGGCATTTGTTCCAGTCAAGAGCACACTTCAGACTCATGCCCCAATCTCCAACAGGACGAGACAGTAGCTGCATTAGTGAGAGGACAATTTCCAGCAAGAAACAACCCATATTCCTCTACCTATAACCCCGGTTGGAGGAATCATCCTAACTTGAGGTATGGGAACGCTTTCTGCCAACAAGAGCCTCAAAGTCAGTCCTCACAGCAGCCTCAACCAAGTTTCCAGCAGCCCCAACAAACTCAGAACAACCAACAAACTTTTCAGCAAACACGCTCAAGTTTTCAGCCTTCATTTCAGCCTACTTCTCAACATTTTCAGCAACAATTTCAACCATTTGAACCTCAATTTCAGCAACCTTACCAAGGGCAGCAGGGCTTTCAGTCATTCCCAGCTTTCCAAGCTCAAAACCAACAGAATTTCCAGCCATCACAGCCATTGAACCAGTTTTCACAGCCCTACAATCAAGGGTTTCAAGGGCAGAATTTTCAGCCTTCGCCACCTAATTTTCCACCTCAGAATCAGAATTTTCAAGGTCACAACGCCCAGCAATGTTTCCAAGCATATCAGCCATTTGATCAGCCCTATCAACAGCCCAATCAGTCCTTAAATCAGCCCCAACCAACATGTTTTCAACCGAATCAACAAGCTCCACAATTTCAGCCAATTCATTCATCTTTTCAAGGTCAATCAAGGAGCTATTCTAATCAAGGAGGTTATGGGAGATCAAATGGAGGAAATGATCAGCAAGAACCAATGATGGAAGTGCGACAAATGTTCCAACAACAACAACAACATATGCAAAACCTTGAAAGGCAATTGGGTCAATTGGCTAGTGGGCTCAATCAGAATCAAGCTCAAGGATCCAGTCAACTACCTTCCCAAACTATTCCTAATCCCAAGGGGAATGTAAGTGCTATAACTTTGAGAAGTGGGAAGGTTACAACATCTCCTAAGAGTCCAAGAGCAGAATTTTCAGGAAACCGGACAGCTTCTCCAATTCCGGCCCAAAACCACACTGAAATGAGTTCAAATTCAGCTGATTTCGACCCTAGCCCATTCCCAACTCAATCCTCAAGCAACCCTCCAAATTTGGTGGAAATCAGAGAAGAAAACAGTGCCGAGACACATGGGACAGCAGCTGAGACACAAGGGACAGCAGGGCAGAATTCAGCATCTACTTCTTTACCTCCGGCCAAGGTTGATGAATTTAGGGTTCCTTTACCCTTTCCACAGCAGAGAACACATGCCAAGAAGCACATGGAGGAAGAGAAAGCCAAGGAATTCAATGAGTTAGTGGAGCTATTTAGCAAGGTGGAGATCAATGTACCCTTGTTGACCATGATCAAGCAGATTCCCAAGTATGCTAAGTTTTTGAAGGATCTTTGTGTTCATAAAAAGAGACTCAAGGAAAATGAATTGGTCAGCTTTGGGAAGAACATCTCAGCACTTATCCACACTATCCCTCAGAAGTGCGAAGACCCAGGGGTATTCACCGTTTCTTGTGAGATAGGGAGCACCATTTTCCACGACGCCATGTTAGATTTAGGAGCTTCAATAAATGTGATGCCCAAGTCAGTTTTTCAGATGCTTGGCATAGGCCCTTTACAGCCCACTGGAGTGGTGATACAGCTAGCAGATAGGAGTCAGACCCACCCAGCAGGTATGATTGAAGATGTCTTGGTGAAGGTAAAGGAGCTTATATTTCCTGCTGATTTTTATATTTTGGATATGGAGGGAGATTACTTGGCACACCGTTCTCCACTGATCTTAGGCAGGCCTTTTCTGAAGACGGCCAGAACAAAGATTGATGTACATGCAGGGACACTTTCTATGGAAATTGGAGACACGGTTGTACAATTTAGCCTTTTCGATACTATGAAGCATCCGAGAGAGGACCACTCAATCATGAGCATGGATATTTTAGAGGAGCTGGCACAGACCGAGTTAGAGGCTAAGGGATTTCTGGATGATTTTTCTGGAGGAGCTATAGATTCAGAGGTGGCTGAGAGAGTACTGACTGCTGATACTGAGGAGTTTACAGAAGACATTTCAGACACACTTCCAGCTGGTGACATTTTTCTAGGTGTAGGGGATTGCACAGAGCCCCAAGGATCACCTATTTTTACTGATATTCAGAGTGTAGGGGATTGCACTAAGCCCCAGGGACCACTTATTTCTACTGAAGAGGACCAGAGTGAATTGAAGCCATTACCAGGTCACTTAAAGTATGCATACCTAGGAGAGGAGCAGACTTTTCCTGTTATTATTGCACAACATTTGGAGTCAGAACAAGAAGAAAAATTATTGCAAGTCCTGAGGCACTACAAAAAGGCAATTGGGTGGACACTATCAGATATACCAGGTATCAGCCCAGCTATCTGCATGCACAGGATCTTTTTAGAGGAAAATGTCAAACCTGTGAGGCAACCACAAAGGAGGCTCAACCCACTTATTTTGGATGTAGTAAAGAAAGAGGTGACTAGACTTCTACAGGCAGGTATTATTTACCCTATTTCTGACAGTCAGTGGGTTAGCCCTATACATGTGGTGCCTAAGAAATCTGGAGTGACCGTGGTGGCAGATGAAAGTAATGAATTAGTACCCACCAGAGTCAAGAATTCCTGGAGAGTCTGCATTGATTACAGGAAACTCAACAAGGTCACAAGGAAAGATCACTTCCCTCTACCATTCATTGATCAGATGCTTGAGAGACTGGCAGGGAAGTCACACTACTGTTTCTTGGACGGATTTTCAGGCTATTTTCAGATTTGCATAGATCCAGAGGACCAGGAGAAAACCACCTTCACTTGTCCCTTTGGTACATTTGCCTATAGACGTATGCCCTTCGGACTCTGCAACGCACCCGGTACTTTTCAGAGATGTATGGTGAGTATATTCGGTGAGTTGCTAGAGGACTGTATGGAGGTATTTATGGATGATTTTTCAGTTTATGGCACGTCTTTTGATTCATGTCTGAATAACTTGTCTAGGGTTTTACATCGTTGCATTGAAACTAACCTTGTTTTGAATTTTGAGAAATGTCACTTCATGGTAGAGCATGGGATAGTTCTTGGACACATAGTCTCTCAGAAAGGTATTGAGGTAGATCCTGCTAAAATCAGTGTTATTTCTTCTTTATCTTACCCCGTATGCGTACGGGACATTCGAGCTTTTCTTGGACATGCAGGATTTTACCGCAGATTTATTAGAGACTTCAGCTTGATTGCTCGGCCCTTGACACGACTTCTGCAGAAGGATGTTGAGTTTCACTTCGATGAAAAATGCAAGGAAGCTTTTCATAGGCTCAGGGAGGCTCTTACCTCAGCTCCTATTATTACATCACCTGATTGGTCTTTACCTTTTGAATTAATGTGTGATGCTTCTAATTTTGCAGTGGGAGCTGTATTAGCACAGAGGGTAGATGGAGCACCACATGTCATTTCCTATGCCTCCAGAACCCTAGATGCCGCCCAAGCCAACTACACCACGACTGAAAAGGAGCTTCTTTCCATAGTTTTTGCTTTAGATAGGTTCAGATCATATTTATTGTGTTCTCATGTTGTTGTGTTTTCTGATCATGCAGCATTGAAGTACCTCCTGAAGAAGCCAGATGCGAAGCCTAGACTTATTAGATGGATGCTACTGCTACAGGAGTTTGACTTGGAGATACGGGACAGGAGTGGCAAGGAGAATCTAGTAGCGGACCACTTGAGCAGATTGGAGGGAGATGGAGATCCCACGGCCATAGATGATGATTTCAGAGATGAGCAGCTCTTACAGATGCATGGTGAGTCACCTTGGTATGCAGACTTAGTGAATTTTCTTGTAGCTCATGTTTTTCCTACACACTTTTCGAAAGCTCAAAAGGATAAATTTAAAAGTGATGCAAAATATTATGTGTGGGATGATCCTTACTTGTGGAAATTTTGTAGTGATCAAATCATTAGGAGATGTGTACCAAATCATGAGTTTCATTCTGTACTCACTTTTTGCCATTCTTCAGCATGTGGTGGGCATTTTGGACCACAAAGGACTGCTAGAAAAATTTTAGAATGTGGATTGTACTGGCCCACCCTGTTTAGAGATTCATATAGGTTTTGTACATGTTGTGATAGATGTCAAAGAACAGGAAACATAAGTGCTAGGAATGAAATGCCTCAACAAGCTATTTTATTTTGTGAGATATTTGATGTGTGGGGTATAGATTTTATGGGACCATTTCCTGCTTCTTTTGGATTCTTGTACATTCTTTTAGCTGTTGATTATGTTTCAAAATGGGTGGAGGCCATTCCCACCAGGACTGATGATTCATCTGTGGTTGTTAGTTTTGTCAGGTCAAACATTTTTTGCAGGTTTGGAATTCCTAGAGCTATCATAAGTGACCAAGGATCCCATTTTTGCAATAAGCACATGAAAGCTCTTCTTAATAAGTACGGGGTATTACATAAGGTTTCTACTGCTTATCACCCCCAAACAAATGGACAAGCCGAGGTATCGAATAGAGAAGTCAAATCCATATTGGAAAAGACCGTGGGATCACATAGGAAGGATTGGAGTAAAAGGCTTGAGGATGCATTATGGGCATATCGCACCGCTTACAAGACACCCATTGGAATGTCACCTTATAGACTTGTGTATGGGAAATCATGCCACTTACCTGTAGAGATTGAGCATAAAGCATACTGGGCAGTTAAAGCTTGCAATTTTGATGCTACTAAAGTGGGAGAAGAAAGGAAGTTGCAACTTCAAGAGCTTGAAGAAATCCGGTTGGAAGCATTTGAGAATTCAAGGATCTACAAGGAAAAGACTAAGAACTTTCATGACAAGCACATTGTGAACAAAGAATTTCAAATTGGTGACAAAGTGCTATTATACAAGTCAAGATTGAAATTGATAAGAGGTAAGTTGAGATCAAGGTGGGAAGGTCCATTCATTATAACTAATATTTTTCCCTATGGAGTTTTTGAAATTAGGGACGAAGCTAATGGATTGGTGTGGAAAGTTAATGGCCACCGGCTCAAGAAGTATCTTGAAGAACTAAAGAAGCTAGAGGTGGAGGATGTGTACATTGAGGACGCTATCTACCCAACGTGAAAGGGGAGTTCACTAAATCTTGCATTCATTTTTCTTTGTATATACCATTTCCTTACTTTTTGCAAGAATAACTTCAAGTTTGCGTGAGCAAGAAGTTTTCTCAAGTAAATACTTTTAAGTCCCAATAAAATTCTTCATTGTAAATACCATGTTTACTTAGTACATTTTCATGGTTCTAGGAAATAAATGCTTAGGATACATGACATGAATAAATAGAGTAGGAATAAATGTATCCCTTTAGATTTTCTTCATGCCATGTTAGAGTCTTTTGAAAATAAATTAAATTTGGTTGCCAAAACTTAGGATTTGAGTTTATGGATGAAATCTTGAATATTGAGTACTACTTGGCGTTGGATTCCTAATTGAGAATTTGAGATGAATTATTTTTACCTAGTGAGATTAGCCTTATTTTGTGATACACATATGTTATTGTGCTCTAGAACTTGCCTAGGTTCTTTCGAAATCATATTTCAATGGTTGGATCACATCTATAGAGACTAATCACCTTGTTTACTTTTCCACATCAACTTTGGCAAAAATCATGTTTATCCTATTTGCCTTTCCTTATTCCTAATTCTAACCCCAATTTTTCTATGGATTTATTTGCTTGGGATGTTTTCTTGACGCTATTTTGCCCGAGACGGACAAAGTTTTAAGTGTGGGGGAGTGATTAGTGATTTGGAGGCAAATTGTATCAAAAGAAGCAATTCATGTCAATGAAAATATTTTTTTTTTCTGCAATTTCATGTGCCAAGTGAGTGATGTTTTGTACCAAGAATGAGTTAGAGAGATGGAAGCAATTGGAAATTGAGTTTCCTTATCATATTTTGAAGACTTAAATGGCAAGCAAAGAAAAATCAGTGCAATGAAATCAAAGAAAAAAATATGGCAATGTATCAACTTACCTAGTGAAGCATTCAACTCTCCATTACCATGTGATGTATTCATTTGGAGAATTCAAAGTTTTTGCAATGAATCTGCCATGAAGTTGAAATGGAGAGCAAAACAGAAAAAGAAAAGAATTTTTGAGAAGCATGAGCTAAGACAAGTTGAAGACCATCTGAATTGAAGAGCTGATGAAATCAGCAGCCGAATAGCTGCTGAAATCAGAGAAGTTGAAGCTGATTATTTTGGATCTGCAGCTGGGCAGAAGGGAGAAAGCAGCAATACATCATGGATCTTAGACAGAAATTGCAGCTGGACAATCTTAGTCAAAAGCAGAATCTGTGCAGAAAATCAGTTTCAAGAGCTGAGAATATATTTTGTATCATGGAAGCTGAAAAGAAGCTGAAAGGAATATGAATCTGAGCTGCCGAGTGCTGAAGCTGTACCATCTGGGAACAATTTGACTTTCAGCAAAAACAATCCGGAAATACAGCTATGGGCAGAAAAGAAGAATGTGCCAAGTAAATCCTGCTAAACCTCCATTAGAGCTGTGAGATTTGAGGCTAAAAAATTTTTCTGAACTGAATTGCAAGGATGGTTACTGGAATCGAGAAGTAGAGCTTCACCAGCTGCAAGTAATTCGGAAATGCAGCTACCTAGTATCAGGATGTCAGAATTGAAGTTAAACAAGCTGAGATAAATGAAAAATCTGTGCAACTTCAAGGATTTGAACACAAGCTGAGATCAAGATATTCTGAACACAATCTGAGTCAAAACTGAAAAAAAAAAAATTTTGAGAAAAGGAAGAGAAAGTAAAAGCTGGAAATTCGAAACTACATTACAGTGGGGAGTTCACAGCAGCTGAGTTGAAGGACAAATCTTTGAATTCGGCTGAGAAGAGAAAAATAAACTGCAGAGAAGAAAAATGGCACGCAAGAAATGGACAAACCATGAAGGACTCTTGTTGGAAGAGCAGTGGCCTAGGAGAGTATCAAAAGATGGAACCTAAATGCAAAGAATCTAAAGAAGAACAAATCAAATTTCTACCACAAGCACAGTTTAGCAACATATCAAACTAAAATCCTGATTTTGGAATTTAATGAGGCAATCTTCACTGAGAAATATTGGTATGCAAGCAAAAGAAAGGAAAAATCTGTTATTTGGAGCTGCCATTTCTTTATGCCAGTGTGATGATCAGTCCACTTGAAGCACTTGAGGAGAGAGTTGATCAGATTTGAAAGCTGGAAAATCTGAGCATTAAGCTGAATTCTGAGCAATTCTAGAAGACTGCAAAGAGGCTGAAGAAATTCTGAATTGCAGCAAGGGAAAGCTTGATATGGCTGTGCCGAGTGCTGGAATTTGGAGGCTAATGAAATCTGAGAAGAAGCTCAACTTGGAGCTGCTGAATTGGTGCCAGGACAGAAGAGAGAAAATCTGTGTAGATTAGGAATGAAGTGTAGTGGACTGATTTGAGCTGGAATTTTAAACTGAATTTCAATGGCAGCTGTTTGTGCCAATTGTTTAGGCTAGATTTGTTGAACTCAGCCACTGCTGATCAGAAGGAAATGGAGGTTAAGAGTTCAAATCCGAAAAAAAAAAAGAAATTTGGTTGGCAAGCTGAACAAAGCTGCACAAGGCTGAGAATTAGCTGAAAACTTATCTGAAAACTCTGCGCAAAGCTGGAAAGCAGTGTAAAATCTCTGGAATCAAGCTGAGGAAAGAGTCTGAAATGCATTGCAATGTTTGTTCCCGAAATCTGAAGCTGAAAGCTGCTGAATGATACAAGCAAGTTAGATTGAAGCTGAGCTGAATCTGAGCTAGGAATTGCTGCCGGAGGCTGGAATTGGACCTCCATTTGAAGCCGAATTGAAGCTGAATTGATTTAGAACTTCTGAAATGATGTAGCTGAATTGCAGTGGGACAATGGCATAAATTCTGAGCAATTCTGGAATGGATGCAGCAGAGAAACAAGATGAACTGCAGCTGTATAATCTGACCAAAAGCTGAGAAGAAATTCTGAAAATGCCCAAATCTTTTGAGGAGCTATGAATCATGATATTAAGTGTAGAATGAATCTGAAGTTGAAGGTGCACATTCAATTTCAGATCTAGGAAGAACAAATGGTTATTAGAAGTTTTAAAGTGGAGAAGAAGGAAAGAAGAGAGGAACAAGATGGCACACAAATTGGAAGTTTCGGCACCATTGAATCAAGTGAAGCTTTTCTCATCCAAATTGAAAAATTGTTCTACCATCATTCTGATTTCATTAGAGAAGGAGAAGGAAAGAAACCAAAAGTCAGAAAAAGAAGGAAGACATATTGGCAAATAGATAAGAAATTGGCACATTGAACCAAGGAAGGTTTCTTCATCCAAATCCAAGGGAACTATTTAAGTTTGAAGTCACAACACTTTTGAGATCATTAGGGGACTGTATGGAGAAGCAAGAAGCATCGAAAATATCCTCAAGCACTCAAGTCTTCCACTTTACCAAATTTTCCACTTTCTTAGTTTTTATTCCACTCCTTACCATTTTCTATGTTTTTCTTTGTTTTTATAGATGTTGATCCTATCATGATAAATGGTAGAGAGTAGATAATAAGCAAGCCTATGGTAGTGCAAGAAACATATGTGTAAGAGTGAGCTCCACTTCCATCATTAAGTTAGAACTTAAGGAGAGAGCCACCAAAACTTCCCATGAAAGGCTAGTGATTTGAATTCATCTCAATGACTCATGATAGATGAAAAGGCCAAGTTGTTGATTTAAGGACAAGATAGTAATCCATAGAGCTTAGATCTATGAGAATTGACAACCCTAGGTAATTTCTTTTCATTTGTTTCTAATTAGGCTTAAGAGAGCCTAAGGGATACTTATTTACTGTTTTCTCGAGACGCTCAAGGCTAAGTGTGGGGGAGTTGATAGATTCCATTTTATTGATCATTTGAGTTGCTTAAATCCCTGTTTGATCTATGTTTTTATTGCTAAAATTGTGAAATTGCCTAGGTTTTAGAACTTATTCATGTTTTGGACTTAATTGCAAAATTTCATATATTTGAGTTAATTGGCCACTAAATTCTTGATTTATTTTTTTTTGTAGGCATAAAAGGTTCAAGGACCTAGGACATATTGGGTCAAACTCGAGTCGGAAGTGACCCAGATCAGATTATCAAGATTACGATTAAATCTGGGCCGTCCGATTCGAGAGCGGCTAGAGCTGAGCCATCCGGGATGATCTGAAGCCATCCGAGCTAGGGCTAGGGTTGATCAAGCACCCTGATCAAGATCTGAAGGTTTTATCACAATCAGAGCTCAATCAACCGTTGGATCAAGCTTGGAGGGCTCTAGATCATCCATTCAAAGATTAGCTTGATCTGGATTATCCATTGCAAATCTGGAGGATCCGAGCTACCACGAGGTAGATCCTGACCTCAGATCACCATCATCAAAGTTTGGCTCAAATCAGATGAAGATCAGCTGTTGGATTGAAGCAAACAAATCTGAGCCGTCCACTGGTTATTATTTAAGGAAATTTTCTCCGCAGCCAAGCCTCGTCGCGTCTTCAGAGTTCTTCGCCGCAGCCACCCTCTTCATCGAGTTCTTCACTTTTCCTTGCGTTTTCTTCAATCCGTGGGCGCGACCACTCGTTTCCTTACTGAGTTCGTGTGCTAGATCATTGGGGAGTTCATCAGATTTGTTTCCGGATCGAAATTGCCCAAGAACAGAGTTTGTGAGAGGTTTCTACAGCTCTGTCAGTTTGGTACCGTCGGATCAGCTGTGCTTCAACACCTTCCATCCGAGCTATCCAGAGGAGTTCCCTGAGTAGCTTGGACCATCATCCACCCATCCACGCACGCAGACACAGCTGCAAGGAAGAAATCGTTTAGAAAATTCAGAAATGGGCAATTTGAGCTGTTTTCAATCGCTGATGAGTTTTTCCCCATGATTTGCTGAGCTTGCGGGTCCGAGGCTCTCCTTTGCTTGACAACCAAAGAGTATCCGAGCTCTGGAAGGGATCGAGGAGTATAATTTCTTAGTTTAATTTCAGTTTAGCTGTAAACTCTTGATTTTTGCACTGTTTTGTTCTGAATTCTTGTTCAGCTGCTGTGATTGTCGATTCTTGAGTTCTTAGCTGTAGTTTCGATTCAATTCTGCAAGTAGATTAATATAGGAGCTTGTTTAGTGATCAACTAGATCCAATTTCAGTTTATTTTAGTTTGATTTGTTGCGTGCCAAGTTGTTTCCTGCGTGCCAAGTTGCTTGCCGAGTATCACATTTTCAGCCCCTTTAGACTAGTGTTTGTTAAATAGTTGCTAGCTAAGTTTCCTTGCATCTAGACTAGTTTCTTTAATTTGTTTTGCACTAGCTAGTTTAGTCCTTAATCTATTGCGAAAACAGGAAAATTTGTAGCTTAACTTTAATTTCTGCAATCTGAATTTCAGCATTTGGTTTCTAATTTCTGGGCTTTTCTATTTCTGATCTCAGTTTCGATTCCTTGCCTTAATCTTGCTTAGTTCTATCCTAAAACTTTTGTTTCCTAAACGAACCAAACAGTTTTAAGGTTTGGGCTTCAAGTTTACGTACTTAGTGAATTGGAGCTAGTTTTTGGCACAAAGGATTCTCCTTGCGTGCCAATTGATTTGGCTCCATTTGCATCTGAATTGAGCTTGTATTTATGGCATGTGAGTGTGTTTGAGTCAATAAGTTTACATGTCAATCATTTCCGAATTTTATTGGCAATAGTTGGTTCCCAAAAACTATTAGCTAGTTGAGTTTTAATTGTGTGGTTGAGTCCTAATCTCGCATGCTCTTAATTGAGTTCAGCTCACTAATTTTCGAAAACTCCCATCCTTGTTTTTACTTCATTGCATAGCATTCCAATTTGTGTTTGAAATCAGAAATCAGTATTCAAAAACCTTGTAAGTGTTTGGATTTAGTTTCCATTTATTGAGTTTTTAAGTGCCAATTTCCTTGTTTAGTTTATTAAATCACAGTTCCTATTCTTAATTCTCCATTGCAATTTCAATTTTGATTTTATTCCAATTCCAATCACTTATTTCGAAACCCAAAACAAAAATGATACATAAACACGAGTTTGAATCAAACTAGACAACTATCCCCGAGAAAAATACGACCTGTGGCCCCTATATTATATTTCCATATTTTTTATTGTAAAAGGGTTTCCAACATTTCATTGCATTCATTTATATATTTAAATTTGATGAGCCCATACATTTCGTGACAACTTTAATTAGTATATTTGGGCGCACCACACACCAAGCCATGTTTCATGTTGAGAGAATAAGAAACATGCTTGTTAAAGCTAGGAAAGTGAAAAGACATGTCCCTTCATGAGAAAAGTATAAATAAGAGAATGAGAGGTTGGAATAACTTCCTCTCTTCTTCTTCCTCACTCTCCCCACCGAAAATTCATCCTCTTCTCCCCTTTTCAAGTTTTGAAATTTCACCCTAGGGTTCTAACCCTAGGAAATTTGGAAGGAAGAAGATCCCATCCAAGGATCTTGTCCTCTACAAGGGCCAAAGGTTCTAGTGAAGTGTTAGTAAGGAAACTCTCACTCTATCTTCAACCAAGGGTACCCTAAGGGAAATTCAAGCGAAAGGATGTAAGTATCCCCTCGCCTGCAGTGTAATAGTTGTGTATGGTTCTTTTGCTTTTGTGGTTTTCGAAAATGGGAGTTTTCCCCTTTGTAAGTTTCGGCCAACACCCAAAGAGGAGGCCTTGGTTACTCCTTGATACATGAGAAGACCCCTTGAGACTTAGGGTATATATGTATGTTGATTTTCTTCATGATGTTATGATCAAGACTTTAGGGTTTCTCCCTTGTGTAGGTTTCGACCAACCTCAAAGAGGAGGCTTTGGTTACTCCTTGTTGCATGGGAAGACCCCTTGGAATTTAGGGTATACTTATATGTTGTTTTTCTACATGTTTTGGTGACAAAAATTAGGGTTGAACACCCTATATGGTTTCGGCCAAAACATGAAGCAAAGAGGGTTTAGGGTTGTATGATTTCCTATGATGTATCCATGTTTAGTAGTGTAGACAAAGTGTTTGTGTAAATATTTGTGTGAAACCTAAGTCCAAGAACCCTAGTTCCCCTACCCTTGATTTTCGGCCAACCCTAGAAAAATTAGGGTTTAGGGTGCATGATTATCCTAGGATGTATTCTAGGCTCAATATGTTGCATGATTTGTAACTACGAGACATGATTATGTTTAGTATGATGATATGTATATGCATGTGATGTCTAAATGAAATGCTTGATTGGAAATCTTAAGGTTCCCTAGCATGTGATATTCAGCCAAGGCATGAGCATTAGGGTTGTGAAGGTTGATTACTCCATGATGTATGCTATGCTTAGTATGATACATGATGTATATATATGTGATGCTTGTATGGGATGTTTGATGTCAAAAAAAATCTAAGCTACCCTACCTTTGATTTTCGGCCAAACCCTAGGTTTAGGGTTAGGAAGGGTTAAATTAAACCATGAAGCATGTTATGATATGAATATGATTGATGTGATCAATTTTGTCATATATAAGTATGTTTAAGTGGTTGAAATATGATGTATGTATGAGCATGCCTTATAGCCCATGGGGCACCTTTATGAAATTGCATGTGATATGTAAGTTAAAATGCTTGAAAGGATACTCTACTAAGTATGGGATCAAGAGCACCCCTTATGTTGTGTGGTGTGTCCCTATGGGATCATGAGCACCCTTGAAGAGTGGTGTGTTCCTTAAGAATGGATTTGGAGTACTCCTTAGCATATATGTAAAAGCATGATAAGTATTTTACTTCGAAAGTTGTGTACCCGACTCGGAAGGGGGTCGTTAAACAAATCCGGGGTACATGTTAACGTAAGGTCATGGCTCCGGTAGGACGGAAGGGTCCTGCTCTAATTGGTTGGTGGCTCGCTACCCCAATTCATTAGGGAATGCGCAATATGTACGCGCAATATGTGGTACACAACTGGGCCCTATATGATATGGATGTATTTTTAAGTAATACCTTTATGGAATTGTTTTGAAAACATTCATTGAAAACATTTATTATATGTGAAGGGTATGCTTAAGGTACTTTATGCTGCATGATTAGAAACTTTGATGTTTAGTATGCTTTGATGAACTCATGCTTATGATTTATTATGTGTACATGTTGTATGCTTTCGTATGGATTTTGCGAGTAGGACAGGATCCTTACTAAGCATTTATGCTTACTAGTTTATGTGTTGTCTTATGCTGCAGATAAGGGTAAGGAACACTTAAACTAAAGGAAGAGGCAGGAGGCTGAAGATGTGTGGGATGGTGGCTCGGGAAAGAAAGATCTTTATATCTACATTAATATGTTTATGATAATGTTTTCTTCAAAAATGAATGTTAGTGATTAGGTTTGATATCGAATGATAATGATTACACTTAGAATTCTCATATATTTGATTTTGTTTGGTTATGCTGTGAGCTTGAAATAATATGTGAACCTATCATATTATAGAATAACTTTTGATTAAAATATTGTATATGATGTTCTAATGATTCAAGCATGACATTTGATTGACATGTATTGACTAGCATGCTTAGCACTTGTAAATATCACTTGATAGCTTTAGACAAGCATGCTTAGCACTTAGTCCTTGCGCACTTGTATTTATTATATGTTAAATTTTTATTATATGAATGAACGACTAGTACGTAACCCCGTCCCGAGAGTAGATATAAGGGCGGGCGTTACATCATGTGTGCCTTCAGGTTCACTCCTTGGCTCGCCCCTTGAAGTCATCTTCCTCTGGCTCTCATCCCTCGGATGCGCACACAAGCCTTCCCATGGCTTGCCTCTATGCCACCCTTCACGTGTGCCCTTGAAGTCCACTTCCTGGCTTGCCCTTGAAGTCCTCCTCCCTCGGCTCTCGTCCCTCGAATATGTTCACCATGTGTGATTCTCCATGTCTTGCAAACTCAATCACACACATCAAATACAACATAACACTCTAGCCTTAAACACATTCACACACACACATCAAAACCATGATCTTCCAATCATTTTAGGGCCGATTGCCTCAACATCAAGTATTAAACCAAAGAAATGGGACTTGCTATTACCTTAAGCAGAGTTTACCTATAATATATCGAGAAACTGGACCACAAGATTGAGTCCTTTTGAGATTGTCTATGAGTGGAATCCATCAGAAGTTTTTGATTTAGCTCCTGTTCCACCGGTAGGCTGAATTAATCCTAAAGCAGATGAGATGACAAAGCATCTTAAGGGTATTCATAAGCAGGTGAAATTGGCAATTATGGAAAGCAATACCAAATATAAGGCTTGGTTCGTTAGTCTTCGTCGATAGGTACATTTTGAGATTGGAGATCTTGTCTGGAATGTATTGACTCATGATCATTTCTTTGTTGGAGAATTTAATAAGCTGAAGGATAAGAAGATTGGACCATGCAAGATACTTTAGAAGATCAATGATAATGCTTACAAGCTGTACCTTCCTAGTCATTTGAAGATGTCTGATGTCTTCAATGTGAAGTACTTGATTCATTAGTGAATACTGATGAAACTACTATGATCTCGAGGACATCTTCTTTTCAACTCGAGGAAATTGATGCAAGCCCAACCCATGTTGAAGATGTAGGTCCCGTGCAAGCCGGTTAGAGGGGGTGAATAGCCTTGCAAATTCAAAGTATATCTTTTGCAAGTTTTTTGGTAAAGATGATTAATTAGACAATTAAATAAACAAAGCAATAAAATAAAATTAAAAAGGCACCCAGAATTTACTTAGTTATAACTAGGGTGATTGCTAATCCAAGGCATTGACAAGCTCTATAAAAATGCTCCATCATTGAAGGCGGAGAAGCCTCTTACACTTTGAAAGCACACAGGAAGAGTAGGAAAAAAAATAGTTGTTATTGTATTTTCTTTCTGAACTGAAGGGATCTATTTATAGCCCCTAGACAACCTTATCTATTGCTGACGTGGCACATCTCGGGCAGTTGTGCTGAATAGGGGCACCTGAGTTCCGGTCAATGTGGATCTACTGCGTAACGGTTGAAAACTGATAGAAGTTGTTCTCAGGAGCCCGAGTTGCAATCGGGCACTGTATAGCCAGGTACCCAAGTTGCCCGTATGGCCTTATGGCAGCATTCCAAGTGGGTGGCTTACTTACAAGAGTTCACTTTTACGTTAAGGCACAAATCTGGAAGTCTAAACCGTGTTGTTGATGCCCTAAGTCAACATTCTTCATTATTCACTATCATGAGTACCAGCGTTGCATGCTTTGAGATTTTTCTATATATGTATGCGACCGACCCATTATTCGAGCCCCTGGTTCACTTGGTTATGGTCAACATTTGGCTGACTAGTCATCTAGCACTTCTGGGTGATTTCTGATCATCCGAAGTTGAGCTCACCCGAACTTAATTTTCGACCTTCTCCTCGAGTAGTCTTCCTCCCCGACTTGTCATCCCTCGGACGTCGCGCATGCCCTTCTCGTCCACTGATGTACCCTTCCATAGTCTTCTCGTCCCTTGGATGCACCGAGCCCATCGACTCCCTTCCCATATCATCCTGCTCACTGACCGCGTCTTCAGCTCAACTTCTGGTGCTCCTAAGTTTTTGCATACTTAGACACAAGACATCAAACTAACAGGACCTAACTTGACTTGGTTGATCACATCAAAATTAACCCAAAATACTTACAATCTCACCATTTTTGATGTCACTACACTAAAAATATCCTTTAATAATGGCGTAAAACCATTGCAAAAGATCCCTAAAAACCATTGTTAATCGACGCGTTGAGAAATGTGGGATCGGTTAAAGACAACGATTTTTAACCATTGTCTTTTTATCTGATTTACAATGGTTTTTCATAGTTGTAAATCAAGTTGAACCATTGTGTTTCGAGTTAAAAGACAACAATTTTTGTAAAAAATAACGATGATTTTTATCCGTTGTGTTTCATTTAAAAAAGACAATAATTTTTAATTGTTATTTTTGAGCATTCATGTCTTTCTCAGCGCGTCAATTTACAATGATTTTGTTGGGTCTTTTACAACAGATTTTAACTGTTGTATTTTAAGTGCAATGACAACGGATTATAACTGTTATTTTTTATCGTCCTATTTTTCTCAACGCATCAATTTGTCACAGTTTTTTAAGTCTTTCACAACGGTTTAAAACCGTTGTCATTTGTATTGAAATATTATAATTTTAATCGTTGTCGTTTCTCAACATACAGTAGATAACAATAAACCGTTGTTTATAAACATATTATTATACAATAAACCGTTGTCTTCAAACATATATTATCTAATTTAAATAATCACTTCTGACAAATATATATATAATATTTGTAGCAAAATAACTACACATTAGATGCTCACAACACTAAATGATCATAACCAAATCATTTAACAACACCTAACTACAATAAATCATTTCCTCATATATATGAGATAAAGGTTCTTCATTTTCTTTTGCAAGAAGCTTGATTAGTACTTATTCTTTCATCCCAACACTTGTTTGCCTGCAGTACTTGTTGCCTGAAATAAAAACTATGAGTATAAAAATCAGTAAATTATAACTACATTTACAAGCAAAAGCATACTGATTGCAAATGAAAGAAAGCAATGAACTTTAAAACTAGATGAAAGAAAGCAAACCTGAATAATTGAGCAACATAACTAGACGAAAAGCTCGATCTTGACCGGCAGATAAGATATAGCTCCCGTTCCCATAAATTCTGTCAAATTAGAAACTTCTTAGATTGTTCGAGTAACCAAATTTGAATAAAATTAATCTTCCTTGTTTAGATTCAAAACATGTCTTTTCATATTCTAAGCAACAAGACAGTTAGAGTCAAAACATGTATAGTTAGATTATAATAAGGCAAATTAGTTAACATGATTAGTCAAAATTAGAAACTTCCATGTAATTAATATTCTAAATGAAATTAATCACTGTCAATAGTAAAAGAATATAGTAGATATACAGAAGAAATAGAACATGTTTTGAAAATCTCAAGTTCACCTTAAGCATAAAGGTGGAGCACTATCCACTCTTAAAGCGTAAGAGAGGAGCATCCTCATCAATTATATAAAAAAATCCACATATATCATGAAAAGTACAGGAGTTACTAAGAAAATGAAGGTATCTAAATACTTCTAAGTATTCAAAGAAAAAATATATTATTGTAGAAATTCCACTAGATGATGAAAGTGATTCTACCACAATAAGAATCTAGCATTTAGAAATAAAATGAGATGGAGTTGTACAATTAACTTATCCTTAATGAGACTTGATCTAACAGTGTGGTAAAAAAATCATATCCATGCAAGCCAACACATATTTGCTAGCAAAACCATAGTCGAATATCAAATGCAAGAAAATGTGAGCTACCATCACTATCAAAAATTTTAAGAGTGTGAACCAGTACAATCAGAGAATTAAAGCATGCAGAAATAGGATTGAAGAAAAAATTGAACTACAAGAAGGGCTATAGATTTACTTATGGAAGATAATTTATTCATTAACAATAAACAAAAGCAGTGAATGATTGAAAGGCTACAACTCAAGCATTTGTATCCAACATGAATTTTGAGGTGTGTTAAAAATAAGGGCAGCTAAAGCAAATATATGCAATTGAAAAAATGAAGATAAATAAAATACAACCCGACTTAGAATTAAATCCTTACATGTCGACCAAATGCACTTGATTGATGAGTCCAAAATAAAAATTAGCAATACAAAAAAGAATGGATCTAGTTGAGCCACCTAAAACACAATAAAGAAATGTGCAAGCAAGTAAAAGTACAGCAAATAGATTATGGATTGGTTCTATCTAAAACACACTTGGATAGATATGGGCGCCCGTGCGCACTCAGGCAATGGCCACACTCAGGTGCCTATGTGCACTCAGGCTCCTGTGATATGCTACGTCAACACGTCGATAAGTTTTCCCCAGGGGCTATAAATATGCCCTCGAACTCAATGCAAATCATCATTCGAATTACAAATCATTCTGCTTTCAATTTCCTTTACTTTCTCTGAGCTCTGAATTGTGTAAGAGACTTCTCCGCCCACAAGGAGTCATTCTGGAGATTGCGCTTTTCATTTGTCTTGGATTAGTAACTTTCTTGGTTACAATCAAGTAATTTGTTTGTGCCTCATTTCTTTCTCATTGTTGATTTATTATGTATGTTATTTAATTGGTATAACTAATCTTTATCTTTGTTTAAGATAAATAAAAGATCAAGTTTTCTTTTTATAGGCAATTCACCCCCGTCTGGTCGGCCGAATGATCCCTACAGTCTTGGCGGGTCGTGGAAATTAGGCAAAAAGTCCAGATGGATTGACATCTGACAGGAAGTCTCGATAGGTCTGGAGGACCCTATATAGAGCAAGTGGAAGTCATGTCAAGCCGATCCAATGCCAAGCAGTGAAGTCTAGGAAGGTCTGGGAGTTCTGATATCTAGTAGGTGAGTTGAGGCAAGTCCTGGAGGAGAGTGCTAAGAGGTCGTGTTTCGAGGGGACAACCCTACTTGCTGATCCAACTAGATAAATATAAGGAGATTTCTAAGTTAAGATCAGGACAGGTCTTAATGTCAAACTACTCATGCATATTATATGTACTAACTCTGTTTTGTAGGGTTAATTCCTTTACATGTTATTGTCATACTAATATTTTCATGTAGATAAGTCAAATTATGTTGACCATGGGTTTGGTCGACTGAGCATAGGGATCGGTCGACCGAACCAAGCAAACTATGCCAGATTCAGTATATTCAGAGGGATTGGTCGACTGATCATCAGGATTGATTGACATATCCATATTTAGTATGGCGTGGCTACACAAATGGAAGCTTATTCCATTGACTGATTAGGAGGATCAGTCGACCGAACGTATTTATTACACTGCCATCCGAGAAAAGTAAAGAAGGAATGGCGTGGGGTTCGATAGACTTAACTAGAGGTTTCGTCTATCGAAAGAATCGGTCGACTCAATGATGTTTCAGTCGACCGAACCACGCCTATATAAAGAGTTTGAGATCAGTGCTTTCATCATCTCTTCCACTCACTCTACATTCACTTTCTGCATCGACAAACTACTAAAAGTCTATTGCTACAACGTCGAAATGCTCTTCGACACAGCATGCTCAAGACTACATTATGTGTTGGTATATTTCAATTTAATTCTACCTGTACTTGCATCACAAAGAGCAGTTAGTAGGTTGTTACTAATCTCCTCTACATATTGTACGACATTGCTTTCTCGGAAGGTTTTCGGAGAAAGAATTATAGTGATTGTGTTGGTGTCTGAAGTACCAGATCGAACCTGGTTTCGATAATGACAAAGGGTTCAAAGTTAAGATTATGTTGTGATCTAATGTGTTTCATTGAGTGTGCAGGAAAGTCCTAGTTGAGCTAGGCACGAAGTCTTGACCTACAGGGTTGTGCATGAAGTCCTGGTCGAGGACTGGGCACGAAGACCTGGTCGAGAACTGAGCACGAAGACCTGACCGAGGGTTGGGCACGAAGACCTAGTTCGTGGAAATGGGAAAGAAGTCCTGATTGTGGACTGGGCACTGAAGTCCTGATCTGGAAGATCGGGCAGGAGACTTAGCCGAGAAAGGATTGCGGACAGATGTAGCGGTGGGTCGAGGTACGAACGTCTCGAGATCCGGCAGTCTCGGAGGCCGAGCATAAGTCCAACCGGAGAAGCCGGTTGGCAAAAGGAAACTTCTTCAGAGTGGAGTAAGTGAGGACGCATTCCCAGTAAGATGGAATAGTAGGCATCGGTTCGACCTAGGATTTCAATTGAAATCCAAAGTCAGAATCAAGACAGCTCCAGTTGTTATTTATGCATATATTTTCATATTATATGTTCTTGGACTAACCCTGGTTGCAGGACTGAAAGGAACCAGCTGCATCTATCTCAGACGCCAGAAAGGGTTTAGGTGCCTGATAACCCATGCGCCTGAGAGGTATCAAGCGCCCTAGAAGGGTTTTTTAGCGGATGGAGAAGCTGAGCTGGCAGGTTCGCACGTCAACTTCTCAGGCGCCCGTGAGCCATCAGGCGCCTCAACACTCCCAGGCGCCCAAGACCAAGGATAAGGTTTGGCCAAGTTTGTGGATAAGCACACACCAGGTTTGGGTGACGTGGCAGTTGCCCCAGACCTTTATCAAGCGCCCAAGAAGGTACTATAAAGGGGCTTCACCCCTTTGCTTCAAAGACAATGGTTTTCCAACTCAAGCACTCAAACACGCTCCATCATTCTTCCGTGCTCGAGTTTCCCACGTCGACAACGCTCAAGATCGATGACACGCTGCTCGAGAGTCTTCACCATTTCCTCTGTGTCGTCAGTATAATTGTGTTTTATTGCTTAATTCTATATTCGAAGCTTTTCACTTGTATCATTTCTCAAAATATAGAATTTTCCAACAAAAACGGTCAAAGACCATGGGCCTTGGAGTAGAAGCCGTTACAGCATCCGAACCAAGTAAAAAAAAATGAGTTTGCATTATTTTACTTTCCGCTGCGTATTATCTGTATTTTTGAAAAATTTTAAGTAGTCGATATTCACCCCCCTCTATCGACCACAACGATCCCACAAGTGGTATCAGAGCGGGTTGCTCAATCTTGGTGAAACCACCAACTGAGTAAGTTTTTCGAGGTTAATCATTAATTATTTTTGCTCGTAAGATTTTCGTTTTCGAGGTTGGTCCAACACCACTCAAAATTTTTTATTTTTAAATTTTTTTATATCGCACTACTAATCCAAGACTAAGTCTTGGAACAAGTTTCTTGTTGTTGCAAAATTTCAGGTTCTTTAATGGCCATGCAAGAAGGCTACAGCACCGCATGACCACCTCTGTTCTTAGGAGAAGACTTCTCCTACTGGAAGAGTAGAATGAAAGTCCACCTGAAAACTCAAGTGGATATGTGGATCATAATCCAATCTAGATTGGAAATCCCTTAGAACTCATAAGGTGAAGTCCAGGGATATTCAGAGTGGGATGCACTACTCAAGAAAAAACTTGAAGCAGACGCTAAAGCTACATAGACCCTCCAGTGTGGCTTGACAAAATAAGAACTCAACCGCGTCAGCCCTTTTAGCAGCATAAAGGAACTATGGAACAAACTGATCGAGCTACACAAAGGGGCATCAGATACAAGGATCAACAAGCGTGATCTTCTTCTCAACAAGTTGTACACTATTAAACTTCTAGACGGCGAGACAACCACACAACTCTACGTAAGGATCCAAGAATTAATGAATGGTCTACACACAATAGGTCACAAGGTAGAAAACCGTGACCCAATACGGTATACTCTAAACTCATTCCCAAGTAACTCTTTGTGGGCATCTATGGTAGATGCGTACAAGGTATCAAGGAACTTATCTGACATTAAGCTTGATGAGTTATTTTTTGAATTAGAGATGCATGAACAGACTAACGTTGCACAGGTTGAGAAAGGTATAACATTGTTTGCAGGTAAAGTCCCTCAAAAGCAGAAAAAAATAAGCTGCAACCAATACCCGAGTCCGATTCCGACTCGAAATTTGACGACGACGGAATCGATCATTCAGAGCTGATCCGGATGGCCTGGAATTACTACAAGATGATCAAGGGCCAAAGAAAGAAGAAGAAGGCGGCTTAACAAAAGGACGATCCAACCAAACCTACTACTAGTCAGAAGGCGAAGAGCAAGGTAACCTGTTATGGGTGCAACAAGAAGGGTCACTACAAATCGGAGTGTCCCAACTTGAAGGAGAACAAGAAGACTCGGAGGAAGAAGGCTCTCCAAGCTACGTGGGATGAGTCATCTTCATAGGACGAAGAAGAAGCTCTACATTCCAACCTCCTTGCACTGACAACCTCGGACAATCTCGACACCAAATTAGAATCAAAACTGGAAGAATGCGTTGAAATCAAAAAACTGTCAATTTCGAAAGACGGACAAATAACAGTAAGAGACTATCCCGAATCGCAACTTTACAATTTGATTTTGAATTTGTCTTGTAAGTTAGCCAAAGCCAATGTTCGGGTTGAATCCCTCTGACAGGAAGTCAAAACCCTAAAAGAGAAAACAAACTCAAGCTCCTTAACTGAACTAGTTCAGGAAGGAAGCTCAACTCAAGTCCAAAAACTTGAGGAAGAGAATTTCTCCTTGAAAACTCAGGTAAAGGAACTTAGAGTTGTGCTAGAACGATTTACCTCGGGTTCTAAGAATCTTGACATGATTCTTGGAAAACAAAAATCAATTCTAAACTGATCCAGACTTGGTTATCAAACCAACTCATGCTTGAGATCATATTACTCAGTATTGAACCAAATTAGAACCCGACTCCAAGCATGGGTCCCAAAGTTAAGCTTGACTAATCAAGCTAGACCAAATCAATACCAGATCCCCAAGGACAAGATTCACATCTTACATAGCCCATATCGAGGCTTTAGTCCAAGTGGAGTGATGGACCCGAACTAGGTGTCACAGGTCGTATTTTTCCTAGGGCTAGTTGAGGGTGTTTGATTTTAGCTCGAGTTTATGTATCGTTGATATTTTTGGGTTTCAAATAAGATTTGGGTTTGGTTTCAATTAAAATTGGAAATGCAATAAAAAGAAAATAAACTTAACTAAATGAACTAACAAGGAGAATTCAATCGCAACTAAATGCTAAACAAACAAATCAACACAGTAGTTGAATTTTCATTTGAACCTAATGTAAAAAACATGCCTCCAGATCAATGTCTAAGCTGCACTTGATACAAAGTGCAGAAACTCGAGCTGAGTTGCAGAAATAATGATCGAAATTCAGAAGCAAGCTAGAAGTAAAGCAAGGATTCAGAACTGAACTAATGGGCAGAAATGACACCACAACTCAGGAACAAACCAAATACAATTGCAAGCTGGTACATAGCCATGAAACTAAACAATTCAAGAACTAATCGCATGCAGAATTTAAATGCTGAATTTCAGAATACGAACGCAAAGTTGCAGCTACAAATTGAGTGAAGAAACAAACACATCAAACTGAGATCAAGTGTACAGAACTAGAGTTCAGATAGGATTCAGAATGGCTAATGTTTACTTGGCACAAACTACAACAACTTTGAACTGAAATCGAGATGGCCACGCCTTCAGATGGAAAAATCGCCTTCAGAAATGAAGATCGTGTTCCAAGGTTGTGAACGCAAAGTTTCTCCCAATGATCTAGATCGTGTTCCAAGGTTGTGATCGAGATGGCCACGCCTTCAGATGGAAAAATCGCCGAAGAAATGAAGAACAAGTGAAGAAACGAGGAACTGAGCTACGAACTGGCGAAGACGCAACCCTATGATCGGAAGCAGAGTGCCGTTTAAGTAGTTAAGCAGTGGACGACTTAGATCATTTCAATTCCATCCAACGGCTGATCTTCGTCCGATTTGACTCAAACTTCCCAGATCATGATCAAGGGTCATGATCTGCCTCGGGGTAGCTCGGATCTGCCAGATTTGCAACGGATGGTTCAGATCCCCTTGATCTTTGAACTAACGGTCTAGCTTCTCCCTAGCTTGATCCGATGGCTAGATGATTTCTGATTTGGACGAAACCTTCAGATCTTGATCTGATCGCTCGATTAACCTTAATCCCAGCTCGGATTGATCAGAAGTTCTCAGATGGTCTAAATCTAACCGTTCTTGCATCGGACGGTCCATATTAGTCGACGCTTGATCACTTGATCCAGTCCACTTTTGACTCAACTTTGACCCAACATGACCTAGGTCCATGATCCTTCCAAGCCTACAAAAGTAGATCTACAATTTAGTGACAAAACAATTCAAATATATCAAAATTTGTAATTAGGTCCAAAATGAATGTAAATCCTAAAACCTAGGGTAAATCCACAATTACGCAAGTAAAATATGGGTCAAACACGGATTTTAGCATATGAAATGATCAATAAAATGATACTTATCAACTCCTCCACACTTAAGCTTGAGCGTCTCGCGAAAAGTACTAAATATGTATCCCCTAGCTTTTCTCAAACATAAGTAGAAGCAATTGAAAAGAAATTACCTAGGGTTGTCAATTCTCAAAAATCTAAGCTCTATGGATTAGTATCTCGTCCTTAAATCAACAACTTGGCATTTTCATCCTTCATGATTCATTGAAATGAATTTAACTCACTAGCCTTACAAGGGAGATTTTTGGTGGCTCTCTTTTTGAGTTCTATGTTCATGATGAAAGTGGAGCTCACTCATACACACATGCTTTTTGCACTACCATAGGCTTTCTTGTTATCTACTCTCCACCATTATTCATGATTAGGATCCACATCTACAAAAACAAGTGAAAAACATGGAAAATGGTAAGAATGAAGTGAAGGCCAAGAAAATAGCAAATTTGATAAAGTGGAGGACTTGAATGCTCAAGGATATTTTCAATGCACTTTGCCCTCTTGTCAGCCCTCATAATGAAGTCAAAAGTGTGATGGAGTGAAGCTTTGGCATTGCCCTTCAAACATTTTATGAAAAGACCTTATTAGTTCCTTTGTGCCAATTTTTTTCTTTTGCGTGCCAATCTTGCTTCCTTCTCTTTTCTCATATATTTTTTTTTCTTTCTTCCTCTCTAGTAAAATCAGAATGGTAGTGATGCAAGGCTTGGATTTGGATGAGATTATCTTCACTAAATTCATAATGCCGGAACTCCAATTGTGTGCCACTTCCACCTTTGGTTTTTTTTTCTTCTTCCTTTCTCTCTTTTTTTTCAAGTCAGCTGCTTGCTTCAGATTTGGTTACAGCTAAGTATCTACTCATTTTTTCCTTCATCTTGCTCAGTTATATGGTGCCCAGCTCTTTTTCTTTTCATAGCTGTTTTTTTTTCTTTTCTCAGCTTACAAACTGTTTTTCATTTTTTTTCTGTTCTATTTTTTTCCTGTGTTTCATGTTTCAGTTTCACGCCAAATGATTCAGACCTTGCAATCTCTAATTTCTCAAAATAATTAGCCTCAAATAACAGTGGAAAGTTGATACAAACTATTTTTCTTCAAATTGTTTTTCTTCAAGTTGATACAAACTGGCACAATCCATTTCAAGTTGATACAAACTATTTTTCTTCAAATTCTAGCAACCCCTGCACTGGTTTCAGAAATGTATAGCTGCAATTCAGCTCCTAGAAGAGTGGCCGAAACAACTTCATAGCATTTCAAGTTCACTTTGGCACAGCATTTCTGGTTTTTCCTTTGCACAGTTTTTTTTCTTTTTCTTTTGCGTGTCATTCGTTTCCATTTCAGATTTTTTTCTCAACCGAATTCAACTTGGCACAACTTTCTTGGATCTTCAAATTATGATCAAGAATCTAGATGCTTCAATTGCTTCCATCCTTAACCATTTCTTCTTGCTCATTCTTGACACCAACTCAACTCCACTTGGCACATGTAATTGCAGAATTTTTTTTTTCTTGACATGAAATGCCTCTTTGATACCAAATATTTCCAAAACACTAGTCACTCCCCCACACTTAATCCTTTGTCCGTCTCGGGCAAAGTAGCATTAAGAATGTGGGTCCCAAAGTTAAGCTTGACTAATCAAGCTAGACCAAATCAATACCAGATCCCCAAGGACAAGATTCACATCTTACATAGCCCATATCGAGGCTTTAGTCCAAGTGGAGCCAATAGGAAAACCATCTTCATACTTAGATAAGTATTTTTTTGTGTTTTTTCTGAATTGTTGTTTGATGCCTATCTATTTTCTTTCTGCAAAAATGTCATGATTAAGATTAGAAATGGTCAGATAAGGTTCTGATTTGATTGAATCTTACACAACCTAGTATTAGGGTGGGGCGAGATAATATTACATTAGGGAAGCTTGTCTAAAAAGTCAGGTAGAGTAAGACATATCCTATTTGGTCTTTTTAGTCCAGTGGAACTAACCGAAGTTTCCTCACCAAATCCTCAACTAGTTAGACCAGGGCTTCCCAAAAGGTAATTTGAGAATAAAATTTCTTTAAAAGGCTTTATCTAGGAAAGGGTTGTTGATCCAATTAGGCTACGACCAAAGAAAGCTCCTATGCCTCGCCAAGACTTGGAAGCTAATTATTGAAACATATTTTCAATTTACTAATTGTTAAACTTGAATCTAACACATGGTTCAATCAAATCATAGTGTTAACATAAAATCAAAGATAAAATTAATACATCTCACAAAATAGATAAGGATACCCTATTTTGTCAATTAGAAATGGCTGAGGTGCTTACGACCTAAAAGTTTAGTCCAACCCAACTAACCTTATAAATCAAATCAATTTCACCTTTAGGTTATGAAACTTAATTTTCAAAATTTAACTTAATAATTTTCAAAATTTAACTTAATAATTTTCAAATTTTACCTTAATAATTTTCAAAATTTAATTTAATAATTTTCAAAATCAAACTTAATATTTTTCAAAATATACCTTAATAATTTTCAAATTTTAAATTAATAAGTTTCAAAATCCAACTTAATATTTTCAAAATTTAGCTTAATAATTTTTCAAAATCCAACTTAATAATTTTCCAAATTTAACTTAACAATCTTAAAAATTTAACTTAATATTTTTCTTAAAAAAATCAATTGAAATCCAATTTAATAATTTTCAAAATCCAACTTAAGATTTTTCAAAATTTAACTTAATAATTTTTCAAAATCCAACTTAATAATTTTCCAACTTTAACTTAACAATCATAAAAATTTAACTTAATATTTTTCTTAAAAATCCAATTCAAATCCAATTTAATAATTTTTAAAATCCAGCTTAATATTTTTCATTATACAACTTAACACTTTTTTTTAACTTAAGCAACTTAATTTTCAATTCAATTTAATATTTTTTTAAAATTAATTAAACATGGTCAAAAGTAAGTCAATCAGGCGCCCGAGAGTCTCTTGGGCACCCGAAGCTTTTTCTGACACTACCAGTTTCCAAGGCTATCAAACTGCTAAAATCTGTCTCAGGCGCCCGAGCATCATCTGGTGCGCCTAACCGCTTGACCCGGGCACCTGTCAAGGCTCCCGTCGCTCGGGAAGGGTTATATAAACTCTCTCCCATAGCTCATTTTCCACACCAAATCAACCTCTCTACACTCCTCTTCACTTCTAAGACATCCCTAAGCAACTCCAATCAACTGAGAGTCTTTCGCCTTCCTTAATCTTCAATGATGCCTCCTCAGTATGATTTCCTTATCTTAAATCTATTCTCGAAGTTTAGATTATTTATTAATCATTGTTCCGGAAGGCATCGACGTCGACGGCCAGTCACCGGGATTCAGCCCACGTAAATGCTGACGTTAGGGGAGGAACTCCACACCCTACGAGATTAACATGAGCGTTAGGGGAACACGCCGAAGGTTGTCCGGTGGAGCCCACTCTGACGCTCAAGTCAGTGCCTCGATGGAGAAGGAGAGTAGAAGGCAAAAAGTATGCGTGTAGTAGAGAATGTGTAACCCCTTTACCGAAGGGGTTAGGCTACCCTTTATACCTGTGGCGGCTGCCTTCGTGCATCCTCACGATCTTTGTCACATCCCCCCGTTTGTCGGTTATTGGATAACCTTTGCAACGGTCCATGTCGCCATCAAGTTTGGCCCGTTACGACATTTATGGGGCATGAAGACTCCATGATAACTGGTGATGGTTATCCGCAGATCCGAATAAAGGGGGACCATTACTTGAGGCCGAATGCTTCTTGGCCTCTGGTCCCCTGAGGTGATCTCGGGGTCTTTTGGCCCGGGGGGTCCCTAGCACTCCGCCTCCCCAAGGTGGTCTTGGGGCTCGGCTTCCTGAGGTGATTCCGGGAGGGATTTCTTGACTTGATCCCCGGGGTGTGTTTACCGCAAGGGGGTCCGGGGGTCCCGGGAGCTCCGAGAAGAGAGTCGTTCAGACTCACTATATCTTACTATCCAGCTTCTTCAGCCCACGTGTCCACCATGGGGTACTCAACCCCATCACAAGTCCCCCCTTCAAGTCTGATTGAAGGAAGTGATGCTGACTGATCGGACTAGTGTGGCGATGAAGAAGCTGTGTTCCAGTGGGTCCTTGCGCCCTTTATTGTTCCCTTGGCAGTTATACTGGGTCCGAGGTTTGTAGAATCTGCCTCGGGTCCCGAGGCAATCCCTCTTTGGTTTTGTCTTCCCAAAAAGGCTTATGGGGCTTTCGAGGTATTGCAATGATACCTGTCCCTCCTTCATAAAGGCGCATGACGGTTTTTAATGGAAACAATGTCCCTTCGCGAATTCCTCATCGCCACGTGCCCCAACTCCTTTGTTCGCGATATCTTACAGACGTGCGCAGCTATAGTCGACTCACATCAAGTGACTGTTCCTTGGTACTGCTTCGAGGTGGCGGTTTATTGCCTTCCACATGCCTTGCCCCCATTGTACTCATGCGGGTGGCTTCCTCTATATAAGAAGGGGAGACAAAGACGTTCAGCCAACTTCTAGCTTCGTGGTTGGGTGCACCTCGTCTTCATCTTCTTCTCTAAGGACTCCTTTTAACATAAGTCATCTGCCTCTAGTCGAGGATGTGGCGAGGTGACTTCGGTTAGTTCTACCGGACTAAGAAGACCAAATAGGAGACGTCTTCCCCAACTTGACTCCCTAGACGACTTTCCTAACGTACTATCAGCTCGCTCGACCCTAATACTAGGTTATCTAAGTTTCAATCAGATCTAATCCTTAACTAACTATTTTAATCTTAATCATGATAATTTGAGAAAAAATAACAAAAATAAATAAACAAACATCAAGAAAGGTATTCAAACAAAACTATCTAACCACATGAATAGTTCTTATTTTGGCTCCCCTAGACCATATCCTCGATATGGTCTGTCTAAGTAATAGATATGATCCTTGGGAATCCAATATTGATTTGGTCTAGCTTGATTGGTCAAGCTCAGTTTGGGGACCCATGTTTGGACTCAGGTGTTAGGGTGGTTAATTACTGAGTAGTAGGACCTAACTCGCGAATTAGATTTAAACCCAATTCCAGATCGATATAGGACAAATTTCTATTTTCCAAGAATCATATCTAGATTCTTGGAACCTAGGGTAAATTGTTCCAAATTTGCTTTGAGTTCTATGACTTGAGCTTTCGGAGAGGAATTCTCTTCCTCAAGTCTTTGGACTTGAGTTGAGGTTTCTTCCTAAACTTGCTCAGTCAAAGGACTCGAGCTAGTGGCTTCCTTAAAGAGTTTTACCTCCTCTCGGAGAGACCTGACCCGGTCATTGGATCTAGCCAGTTTGCGAGATAAGTAGGCAATTAATTCATAAAGATCTGTTTTAGAAAAACCAGTTACCTTAAGTCGGACTGTTTCCGACAGTGAGACGATTCTGTGCTCCGTTTCTTCGCCTGATTTGGAGTCGATGTCAATCTCGTCTTTAGCCGTTAAGGCAAGGAGGTTGGAGTGTGTTGGTTCATCCTCATCCAATTCTGAAGATGACTCATCCTAGGTAGCCTGCAATGCCTTCTTCCTCCATTGCTTCTTTGTATCCTTCGCGTTTGGGCACTCAAACTTGAATTGCCCCTTCTTTCCAAACCCATAACAGGTGAGGCCCGCCTTGTTCTTTGGTTCAGTTGGATCATCCTTTAGTTGTCCCATTTTCTTCTTCTTGTAGGCTTTTCGAGCTCCGAACAGTTTCCGGATGACGTTCACAAGCTCCACCAGCTCTTCCTCTTTAGTTTCCGAGTCATAATCTAGTTCTAATTTTGGTGTCTTCTTCCTGATTTTTCCTGCAATCAAAGCTACACCTTTCTCTACAAGTGAATCATTAATCTGCTCATGTAACTTAAATTTAGATAATAACTCATCTAGTTTTATTTTTGAAAGGTTCTTAGAAACTTTGTAGGCATCAACCATAGATGCCTACAGCGAATTTCTAGGGAATGAATTTAATGTGTACCTGATCAGATCCCTATTCTCAATTGTGTGTCTGATGATGTGAAGTTCGTTTATAATTTTCAGAATTCGAGCGTGTAGTTGGGAAGTCGTTTCTCTGTCCTACATTTTTAGGTTATATAGTTTATTCAACAAGAGATCGCGACGGCTTACCTTAGTATCGGAGGTTCTTTCGTGGAGTTCTATGAGTTTAGTCCAAAGTTCTTTTGCGTTGTTGAAGGGACCGACATGATTAAGTTTCTCCTTTGTAAGTCTGCATTGGAGTGTTTGTGTCGCTTTTGCATCAGCTTCGATTTTCATTTTAGCAGTGACATCCCATTTTTCATAGCTCAGAATTACCCGTTGCTCATCTCTTGGAAGGTCGAATCTAGTTTAGATGATTATCCACATATCCACTTGAGTTTTCAGGTGGACTTACATTCGGCTTTTCCAATACCTAAAGTCTTCCCCAGAGAAGAGAGGGGGCGAACAGTACTGTAACCCTCATGCAATGCCATAAGGATAGTAGAGAGAATTTCCTGAACTTGCAAAAATAAAAATAGCAAAATGTACCAAGACTTTTGTCTTGGATCAACAGTGTGGGTTAAAATAAAAAATGCAACTAAAGAAAGCTTCGTAAAATTACCAAAAAAATGAAAAAAAATCCGAAAAGTGCTCAAGTGGTGGTTTCACCAAAATTGAGGAGCCCCTGCTCTGATACCAATTATAGGATCGAGATGAGCGATAGAGGCGGGTGAATATCGCTTCGTTAAAAACTTCGGATTTAACACTTAAATTACTAAACAATAAAGTACACAGCGGAAACCTTGAGAATAAGCGTAAGAGTTAGAGATATAGAGTAGCGGAAATAAACAACAAATCAAGATCGCTAACACGAGTTGGTTTTACTTGCTTCGGAGTCTTGACCGGCTCCAACTGCAAGGCCCACGATCCTTGATCGTTTACTTTGGGCATCACTAAAAAATCACAACAAAGTTTACAAATTACAAATTAACGTGTGCAATAAGAATTTAACAACAATAGACTCTTGAAGTGTGAGAATAGGACTTTGTTCGGAGAGTCGGATGGCGTTTCGACGTTGTCTAAGCTTCGGTCGCGTAGCACACAGAGGAAGAATGTAATCACAGTGATTGAATTGATGTTTTGGACTGCTACACTCGACCCCTTTTTATACTACTTATCCAGGCGCGTGAAAGGTCATTCAGGCGCCCTAGTCAAAGCGAATTGGGAGAAAAGTTTATATGCTGCACAGTCAAACTCTAACCTGGTCAGGCGCCTGTGTTCCTTTCAGACACCTAAGTGCTGACGTGGATCCTCCACTCAGCACTCGCCACGTCAGTCTGACCATTGCGCCAGCTCAGCCTCCATCTGCCAGCTTTCAGGCACCCCAGTCAAGTTGCTTCAACTTTTTCAGCTACAACCTGGGTTAGTTCCATACATCCAATAATATATAAATGAAGTATATATGAAACACAGCCAGTGTTGTCTTGGTCCTGACTTTCAGGCTTCATCCGAAACCCTTGGTCGGACCGACGTCTACTGTTCCCTTATCGGGGAGTGCATCCTTACCTACTCCTCTCAAGAGAGTTTTCCTGTTGCCACCTGAAACCTCTGGTTGGACTTTTGCTCGACCTCAAAGAACCCGGAACTTGACGACGATCGACCTCGACCCGTCTCGACTCCTGTTCGCGATCCTCTCTTGGCAAAGTCTTCTACTCGGTTCCCCAAATCAAGTCTTCATGCTCGGCTTTACTTGCCAAGTCTTCGTTGCCCGATCCCCGATCAGGACTTCATGCTCAACCTTGAAGGTCAAGACTTCTTGCCTAGCTTACCTAGGACTTTTATGCAATCTCCACAAATCCATTGGTATAATATACCAGCTTAACTTGAACCCTTTGCCACTTATCAAAATAAGATTCAATCTGGTGCTTTCGGCACCAACATAAACTACTTACATTATGGTCTTTAGAGATGTAGTAGGAGTCTACTATAGACGTTAATACCTTAGTGAATCCCAGTTCGTTACTGTTTCTCCAAAGTGGTTAGTCCGGTGATCAATTCCTTGATCAGTGCATGTAGTTGAGCACCTTCTCTCCCTTTTCCAACCAGAGGTTCATTAGTTGATTCCAGAGGATGTCCCTTCTTGTTAGCTTGGCCTCTGATATTCCTTCATGAAGTTCCAGGAATTTCTCTCAATGTTCTTTGGCAGATTTGTATGTACCGATCTGGTTGACTTCTTGGGGTGATAGTATACTTAGGAGATGAACCTTTGCTTTGCCACTGGCTACAAAGTCAGTCTGCTCCCTTTTGCTCCAAAGATGCTCTTCCTTTTCTACATTGAACCAATGTTTGGGTGCTACAAAACCATACTTAATTGTTAGTAAAATATCAAAATTAATTTTAAAAAATACCTCCATTCGGCGCTTCCATAGCGTGAACTCCCCCTAGAACTTAGCTGATGAATACTTGATCCGGCCATCTTCTTATTGCTTTAGTTAGTAGTTAGTCCTTTTAAAGTGGTTTGGCTCTTATACCAATTTTTGGACCAAGTTAGCCGTCCAGAGGTAGGGTGAATAGCCCTGCAAATAAAATTAGAAATTCTCTTGTTATTGAACTTAGCAAGGACACATAATTAACTAATTAAAATAAAGAGCATAAAAGAATATAAGAGGTACATCAGTTTTACTTAGTTTACAACCGGGGAGGTTATAGTCCATGGCAGTGAAAGATCAACAAAGAAGTATCATTCACTGAAGGTAGAGTAGCCTTTTACAAACTTTGAAAACTCAGACTTGAAAGAACAAAATTGAAAATGAAAGTACAAGTGTTATTTTTACAACTAGCTTCAGGGCTATATTTATGGCTTACTGGTGGAAATAGCCATTTGTTGATGTGGTACTACTGAAGTGCCATAATAGGTTTAGGCGCCTCCAGGTGGATAAAATTTTAGCTATGTCGCAATGGCTGATCTGGCTGGATTGAGGCACTGGATTCTTTCTAGGCCCTTTAATTTGCTCGAGGCACCTCGGGTAATCCAGGGCACCTCGAGTTTGTGACGGTTCTTAACGGCTCTTTTCTTTTTGAGGTGCCTCAATCCTTCAAGGCAATTGGAAGCATCCAGGTGCTTGGAATTGTCAACATCAAAGTTGACCATTCTTCATTCCGATTGGTTGGGTGATGCTCCGATCGTCCAGAGATGAGTTCACCTAAACCCAACTATGGCCTTCTTCTTGAGCAAGCTTCTTCCCCAGATTCTCATCCCTCAGATGTGCCATGTGCATCCTTCTTGTTCCATCTATGTACTCTTCCGTAGCTCATCATCCCTTGGATGCATTGAGTCCATCGACTCCCTTTCTATGTCATCCTTCTCACTCGCTACATCTTCCACTTAACTTCTTGTATTCCTAAGTTCTTTCACCCTTAGACACAAGACATCAAAACAACACAGGACTAACTTGACTTGATTGATCACATCAAAACTAACCTGGTACACATCTCATATATTTCTAGATTTTTCAAGCAGGGAACCTTATATGTCTTACGAGATAGTTGTTTATTTTATCTTTTATAAATTTTGTTTGATTTATAAGGTTTGTTTAACCTTGTGTTAGATTCAAATTTAACCATTAACTATCTAAGTGCACATTGCAGGTTTCAACTTCCAGTTTATGGCGAGGCACAGGGGTCTCCTTCGATATTGGAGTAACAACCACTTGCTTGACAAAGATAATTCATGAAATTGAACACTTATCTAAACAATTTAGAAATTCTAGTCCAACTAGTTCAGGATGTGGTGAGGTAGTTTCAGTTAGTTCCACTTAACTAATCAGACCAAATAGGATACGTCTTATCCTACCTGACTTCCTATACTAAGTTTCCCTAATGTATTATCATTTCGCCCCACCATGGTACTATGTTAGGCAAGCATTAATCATGTCAAAGTCCTTATTTAGCCATTCTAAGTTAAGAAGATAATAAACTAAGCATGCAACATTAAAGTAGTAAATCAACCAATCATACAATTTTATCTAACAAGAAAAAAAAATTATATTGGCTTCCCCTGGATTATAACATCGATAAGGTCTATCAAGGTAATGAATTTGACCCTTAGAGATCCAATATTGGTTTGGTCCAACTTGATTAATTAAGCTTAATTTAGGGACTCATGCTTGGACTTAGTTTTTAGCAGTTTGATTTACGATGGATAGGTATGATTTAAATCAAGTCTTAGCTTTGTATCCAAGTCTGATCGATTGTATACGACCCTTTATTTTTCAAGTATCAAATCAAGAAACGTGGAGCCTAAAGTGAACCATTCCAATGATTCTTTAAGTTCTTTGATTTGAACTTTCCAAGTAAAATTTTCTTCCTCAAATTGTCAAGCTTGAATTGAAGTCCCACTTTGAACTTATTCAGTCAAAGAACATAGGTTAATCATCACTTTAAGGGTTGTTATCTCCTTTTGGAGTAACTTGACCAGGACATTCAATTTAGCTAATTCTCTAGTTATATTGTAAAGCATTGAATTCAATTTAGCTAATTCTCCTTTTAGATTTGGGCATTCTCCCTTGAAGTGCCCCTTTTTGTTGCTTCCGTAACAAGTCACTTCTGACTTTCCTTTCATAGTTGGGTTTGGACTGGACTACTTAGCCTTTGTTTGGATCATCCTCTTCAAATCGCATTTGATGGACTCCTTCTTCTTCTTGTACAGCTTCTGAACTAAGTTGACTAGTTTAGAGGTGATCTCATTGGCATCTTCTGAGTCCGATTCATCTTCGGATTCGGGCTTGATTCATAACTTGTGCTTCAGCTCCTTCATCTTGATTTTACATGCAATTAAAGTGATACGTTTCTCGACCAGGCGTGTATTAATCTGCTCATGTAATTCAAACTCAAAAAATAACTCACCTAATCGAATAGTTGAGAGGACTTTGGAAACCTTGTAAGAATTTACCATAAATGCCTATAAACTATTATGAGGAAAGGCGTTAAGGTCATACCTAATAATATCACGGTTTTCATTTTTGTGTCTGATTGAGTTGAGGCCATTGAGCAAATCACTTTTACTTACTTTTGTGTTGAAGGTGTTGGTGCAAAGAGCATCAATGATGAAAAGTCATCCTCTAGGGTTTCGATGTTTGACAATTTAATAAGATTAGTTAAAGTGATCATGGGTTAAGCCAAACATGACCTGATGTTTGGTAGAATAAACTCAGGTTTGATCAAGTTTGACAAAGGGTTAGCCAAACAGGACCTGATGCTTGGCAGAATAATAAGTGACAATATACCTAAGGTTTAATCAAAGTGATCAAGGGTTAAGCCAAACAGGACATGATGTTTGGTAAGGCAAACCCAGGTTTGATCAGGTTGACAAAGGGATAGCCAAACATGATCTGATGTTTGGTAGAGTGAATAGAACCCAGGGTTAGTCAGGTTGACCAAGGGATTAAATCGAACCGGACTTGAGGTTTGGTATACTTACTTGAAAGGTGGAAGGAAGAAGTCTAGTCGGGATTAAGAAGATTAGCAAAAAAGTGATTATGGTGGAAGAAATCCTAGTGAGTGAAGCTAGGTGAAAGAAACCTTGGTGAGTGAAGCTGGGTCCTAACAAGGGAAGCTAGGTGGAAGAAATCCTAGTGAGTGAAGCTAGGTGGACTAAATCCTGGTGAGTGAAGCTGGGTCCTAGTGAGTGAAACTACGTGGAAGAAATCCTAGTTAGTGAAGCTAGGTTGGAAGAAATCCTGGTGAGTGAAGCCGAGTCCAATTGAGTGAAGCTAGGTGGACTAAGTCCTGGTGAGTGAAGCAGGGCATGAAGTCTTGGTCCAGGGGGCTGAGCATTAAGTCTTGGTCGGGGATCGGGCAACAGAGTCCTAGCCGAAAGAGGATTGCGCACAGAAGTAGAGACGGGTCAAGGTCAGACGTCTCAAGATTCAAGTTCTCGAAGGCCGAGCAAAAGTCCAGTCGAAGGTCCCTGTTGGCAAAAGCTTTAGTCAAGCGGGAATCACGGACAGAAGTAGAGATGGGTTGAGGTCGGACGTCTTGAGATTTGGGTTCTCGGAGGCTGAGCAAAAGTCCAAACGGAGGTCCCGGTTGGCAAAAGATAACTTCTCCAGGGTGGAGTAGGTGAGGACGCATTCCCCGGGAAAGGGAACATTATGTTGGTGCAGACAGCACCCAAGTCGAACCTGTGTTTTGATAATGGCAAAGAGTTCAAAAGTTAAGATGTTATGTTGATCTAACATGTTCACTAAGTGTATAGGAAAAGAAGCCCTAGGTACACTAGGCACGAAGTCCTGGTCGAGGACTGGGCATGAAGCCCTGGCAAGGAGCTGGGCACCGAAGACCTGCTCGGATGGTGGGCACGAAGTCTTGGTCGAGGACTGGGCACGAAGCCCTGGCAAGGAGCTGGGCACCGAAGACTTGCTCGGAAGGTGGGCACGAAGACCTGGTCAGGTGCATCGGGCAAAAGTCCAACTGGAGGAGCCGGTTAGCAAAAGGTAAACTCTCCTGAGAGGAGTAGGTGAGGACGCGTTCCCCGTCGAGGGAACAGTAGGCGTCGGCTCGACCTAGGGCTCCATTTGGGAGACCCGAAGTCAGAACCAAGATAGCTACGGCTGTAAAATTTACTAACATGCTTGCCTTGTCTTGTTTGGTACTAACCCTGGATGCAGGACCGAAGGAACGAGTTTCTGCAGCTCAAAACGCCCCAAAGGAGAGGGGCAGCAGCTGGGTTGGGCGCCCGGGAGGTCCCGGGCGCCCTAAGTCAAAGCCAAACATGAGTTGAGCAAGAAAACGCTTTGAAAGCATAGCTCCGGGGCGCCCCCATGATCCCGGGCGCCCCGGATGCCTCGGGCGCCCTGGGCTAAAGCCAACGAAGCGGATAGAGTTTAACTCAGCGAGAAGCCAACGGACAGAGTCAACCCGGGCGCCCCCTGCGTCCCGAGCGCCCCCAGTCAAACCTCAGCCCGATCCTTGAGGGATAAAGGCTGACCAAGATTGTTGCGGATCAAAGGCCACGTAGAGGGCGCCCCCAACGTCCAGGGTGCCCCCAGGACTGCTATAAATAGCCCTCGACCCCCAAGGCTTCTCAACACAACTTTCTAACGCCAATACGCTCTTCTACTCAAGCGCTCTGCTCCAGAAACCTCCCATCTCGAGATTGAAGCGCCGACGACGACCCTCTGCTCTGAAGTACAATCCACACTGGGCATCGGTAACGAAAGAGCTTAATTTTCTATTTACTGTACTTCAACTATAAAATTTCTATGTAAACATTTGCGCACACATAGAATTGCCCATAGTAAAGGGTCAATGATCGTGGGCCTTGGAGTAGGAGCCGACCACGACTCCGAACCAAGTAAAATCGCTTGAGTTCGCGTGTGTGTTTCTTTATTTTCCGCTGCTTATTCTCTTTACAAATTCGAAAACGGTTTACAATATTCACCCCCCCTCTATCGTATTCTCTCGTTCCAACAAGTGGTATCAGAGCGGGGAAGCTCAAATTTAGTGCAACCACCAATTTGAGAATTTTTCGGATTTTCTTCGAATTGTTTTAATTTTTTCTTCGAAATTTTATCGTTAATCGAGACCGGTGCAACACCACTCGATAATTATTTTTGCCCGCACTGCTAATCTAAGACCAAGTCTTGGGACATTTTTTTCCTTTTCTCTGTCTTTTTCCGTAAATACTTAATGGCCATGCAAGAAGGCTTCAGTACCGCAAGACCACCGCTCTTCAGTGGAGAGGACTTCTCCTACTGGAAGAGCAGGATGGAGGTCCACCTGAAAACTCAGGTGGACATGTGGATAATAATCCAGTCCGGACTGGAAATACCAAAGAATGCTGACGGAGTACAACAATCTTACACTGATTGGGACGCTTCACTCAAAATGAAAATTGAAGCTGATGCCAAAGTGACCCAAACGCTCCAATGTGGCCTAACTAAAGAGGAGCTGAACCGGGTGGGTCCATTCAACACTGCAAAACAACTCTGGGGTAAGCTGATTGAATTACACGAAGGAACCTCCGACACGCGAATCAGCAAGAGGGACCTACTTCTAAACAAGCTGTATACTATCAAAATGAATGACAACGAATCTGCAGCTCAGCTCCACGCCAGAATTCAGGAGCTGATGAACGGTCTACACACCATCGGTCACAAGGTAGAAAACCGTGATATGATCGGTATATGTTGGGACCGGGTGCATGTTGACAAGGATACGGGTTCGTAAATTTTAAAATATTTACATGCAGCGGAAGAATTAGCATAAATAATTCTCAAATTATTTTTTAACCACGTATCTAGCATGCGACCTTATGATGTGTGGACATGATCATAAATTAAAATTTTGCGAAAAAGTAAACTAATTTACTTAGTACCTCGCGTAACTCGAAGTAAGGGACGAGATCCAACCGTAGCGTCCCTTGGAAGCTCCGCCTCTATTCGCGTCCATGCCGAGTTCTCTTCGGGATGACTTCGCAAAGCCACGAGTTTTGTGCCGACGAGAACTACTAGATTCTCCAAAGGCACAACTAGAAAAACAAGAGAGAAAGATGGAAACTAACCACCAAGTAACGGAATCAAAATTCTGGGAAGGAAGGAGTTGCGACCCGCTTCTTCTTCTTCTTCTTTGGCACCTACTTGGTGGAGATGACTCACGGCAACCCTAGGGTGCGCCGGCCCTAGGAGGGGTGTGCGCCGGCCCTAGGATGAGGAAGGGGGGCGCCGGCCCTAGGAGGAGGAGAGAAGGAGAGGGAGAGAATAAGAGAGGGAGAGAGCTACTAAATCTCTTGATAACTCAATTGAGGAATTCAAGCCTAGCCTTGGTTCCTTTATATAGTAGCCTCTCCCTTGCCAAGTCTCCCATTTAACGGAATTTTTCATAAGAAATTTATCCTATAAATTTTCTTATGAATTATTCCGTTTATGCCAAGTTTTATTATAACTAACTTTATAATAAAACAAATACATCTTTCCTTTTAATTATGGAATAAAATTTGTATGAAATTTTCTTATCATGGAAAAATCAATTCATAATTGATTTTATAAATTAAAATTAAACCAATTCATGGTCCATTTTAATTTTCATAAAAAGAATAAATTTCTACAATTTTCTTTATATAAATTTTTTTATATAAACCTCTTTATATAAATTAATTTATTTATCCATAATTTTATAAAACAAATTGCACTTGATTTATTTTATAATTTAAACCAATTAAATTGGTTTCCCTCTTTAATGTGGCCGGCCAAACCAAAGAGGGTGGGCACCCTCTTTGGCCGACCACACCAAGCCAAACCCATGCCGCCTCCTCGCGAATTAAACTCATTTAATTCGCTCATTAAGCCTTCAAAAGACTTATCTATTTTAAGCTTTCAATGCGCTTCTGATAAATTCAGATTCGACTTATTTCTCTTGATCGGAAAATCCAATTTTCAACTCGTTTTAAATCCCTCGGATTACTCGTAGTGCGTGTGACTAAATAGGCTTTCGATTTATGTTGGCCGTCTATAATCAACCAATTATAGAACGATCATGAGTGGCACCTAGTAGTACATCATGACCCCCAATTAATCGAAAGATCAACGGTTGACCTCAGCAATTATTCTGAAACCCTTCAGCAGCTCTAATGAATCGTGCCTCATTCCCTTCACCATCTTATACCCACTTGGTTCAGGACATGGTCTGTGTGTGTCAGTCCCCACTAGGCTGACTACGTCACACCTAGCCCAAGTAATGTTCTCTCGTCCTTTGGATTTCTAATTACTCTCATGTATTTAAGAGACTCATACTCTAAACATGTCATGCTCTGGCCAGAGGCTTTGAGTAACAATCCGACGATAGGTCTTGGGTATACATCTCCTCGCAAGGAGTGGTGAATCCTTTGTAGGCTGTTCAAACATCTTCGGGCACTTCGGCTTATACCCAACCATCCTGGGTCCACACCTGCTTGGAGATGGTTACTTAAGATGTTAAAGTATAAGTCTCCATGACCAAGATGACTTGAACACCGCAAGTCAAAGGAACATCACACTTAAGCTGCAATAAGAACTTCACTGACATGTCTATATGTAGACTACCATATGAAGTCTTACAGTCAGTCACTCCAATGAACTAGTTCCCTTAACTAGCATCCATGTTTATCTCCGGACATCCCAATGTCACCAGCCAGTGAGAATCAGTTGATTAGAGAATAACCCATGCTAGTCTCAACAGAATTGATAGTGTCCGTATATATCAATTCATCGACTAGGGACAATTTCAATACTTCACAATTGCACATGTAGAGATAATCACTAGTTGTGATTCCATCACAAATTCTCTCATGCTGTGAATTGTATTGCGGACATTCAATAAATGAGTTTAAGATCCCAATCAAATACACAAACATGTATACTCAAATAGTGAATTTTCATTTATTAAAGTAAATGATTACAATCATAAGGCGATTGCCTTAGGACACTTCTCTCATATTACTAACAGTATACCCTTAACGTCTTCCCAAGAAACACCTTGTGGGCATCTATGGTAGATGCGTACAATGTTTCAAGGGATTTGTCTAAAATTAAATTAGATGAACTTTTTTTCGAACTTGAATAACATGAGCAGACTAACTGCACATTAGCCGAGAAAGGCATTGCCTTTATTGCAGGTAAAACTGGAAAGACGGCCAAGAAGAAGCCTCAACCTGAGCCCGAGTCTGATTCAGATTCAGACTCAGAAGTCGGCGAAGGAGATCGACCCAAGCTGGCCCGGCTTGCCTGGAACTATTACAAGGAATTGAAGAATCAATCCAACAGAAGAAAAGCTAGCCGGAAGAGGGACGATCCAACTGAACCAATGAAGAACAAATCAAGTGTGACTTGTTTCGAATGCAACAAAAAGGGTCATTTCAAATCGGAATGCCCTAACCTAAAAGAAGCCATGAAAGCAAGAAGAAAGAAGGCTCTTCAAGCAACGTGGGACGAGTCTTCCTCCGAAGAAGAAGAAGAGACCCCACAGTCGAACCTGCTTGCACTAACCGCCTCAGAAGAAGTCGAGACCGAGTCAGAATCAGAGCCGGACGACAGTAAACTCACGTTTTTAGAGGATGGCGGAATCACTGTAAGTGGTTTTTCTAGAAGTCAATTAAATGAATTAATTACATATATTTCTCGAGACTTGGCGAAAGCCAAAATCCGAGTCGAATCCCTCCGACAGGAAGTAAAACTCCTGAAAGAAGGAGCTGACTCTGGATCCTTAACTGAGAAAGTTCAAGAAGGAACCTCTACTCAAGTTGAAAAACTTGAGAAAGAGAACTCCTCCTTGAAAACTCAAGTCAAGGATCTCAGAACAGCCTTAGAACGATTCACTTCTGGTTCCAAGGGTCTTGACATGATCCTTGGAAAACAGAAGTCGATTCTAAATCGATCCGGATTAGGCTATAGAACCAAATCTAGACAAAGATCATACTATGCTGTACTGAACCAGTCCAAACCTAAAATTCAGGCATGGGTACCCAAACTATGTCTGAATAATCAAACTGGGTCAAATCAATATTGGATCCCCAATAACAAGATTCACATCTTGCCAAACCATTATCGTGGCTTTAGTCCAGGGGGAGCCAAATTAAAAACGATATTCATAGTTAGATAAATTTCTATTCTTGTTCTTTTTAAATTGCATGATTGCTTGTTTATTTAATTTCTACAATTTATCATGCTTAGACTTAGGACTGGTTAGTTTAAGGACTGAACCAACTTAACTGAAATTTGAACAACATAGTATTGGGTGGCGGTGAGATGATAGTACGTTAGGGAAGCCAATTCTAATAAGGTCAAGTATACTCTACTTGGTCTCTTTAGACTGGTGAAACTAGCCGAAGCTACCGATCCAAGACCCAAACTAGTTAGACAAGAATTTTTCAAAGACTAATTTTTGAAAATGAAATCTCATTGAAAGGCTTTGTCAAGGAAAGGGTTGATGATCCAATAAGGCTACGGCCAAAGAAGGCCTAGTGCCTCGCCAAGACCTGGAAGCCAATCTTTGAAATTCATATTCAAATTATTCATTGTCAAATTCGAATCTAACACAAATCTTCAGTTAATTGTAGATTCAAATATTTTTTTAAATTCAAAATAATTGTGTTCAAAATTAACCTAACTTTTTCAAAATAAATTATGATTTTTCAAAAAAAAAATCTATCTATTAAAAACCTTTCTCACAAAAACACTTAAGGCTAACGTGATTAACAACTCTAGAATGGGTGAGAGGGTAAAGATTAAGTAAAATTAAGTTTATCATTGTACTGTTGTTAAATTCTGTAGCTTAGAACAGACTTGATTATTGCTTGAGTTAAAAATAGTCATACCATGGTCAAAGCAGTCAAACCATGGTCAAAATAGTCATACCATGGTCAAAATAGTCAAAATAATTAAACCATGGTCAAATCGGTCAACAAAACATCAAGGTTGTCATTTCCCATCTAACCCGGGCGCCCGTGACTCCTCGGGCGCCCCCACATACCTTTCACTTCGTTCAAGGCAGAAAAACTGCCATGTCTCTAAGCTAGGGCGCCCCGGCCCGTGCGGGTGCCCCCAGGACCAGTCAAAAGCAGCAAAGCTGCTATCCATTCTGACCAGGGCGCCCGGGCCATCCCGGGCGCCCTTGTCCAGTAGTAGGTCACTGCTTTAGCAGGACCATCTGACTCGGGGGCCTGGGAGCTGCCGGGCGCCCTAGACAAAACATCTATATAAGGAACGCGAATCTCCTCATCTTGCCACACCCAAAACCCTTCTCCTCTCTAACTCTCTTCCTTCTAAGGCGACCAAGTGACCCTCTTGCTCCCTCAACCTCGACCATACCTCCCCGAACGGCTACTCGGTATAATTTTTTTCTTTTTCCTTACGCATTTAAAATTATTTTTCTTAATTCCTTTCGTTTAAACGCATACTTCTTATCTTAGAAAATGCCGAGCAAACCAATCAAACCCCGGTACCGAACCTAGTCCCGATCTTAGGTTCCCAACCTTAGAACTTTGCAATAGATTTGCTCGAACAACATATAAACCCATAAAGACAAGTTACCTAAATAAGCAATTCTTCACTCAATCCTGTCCCTTGGCCATGAATGTTATCAACTTTTACCAATTAGACAATCTTGTATTCTGCACTCATCCAATTAACACATCCTTATGTGCAGAATTCTATAACAACATAATTAGACAAGATGGTCTTATGTTCGTCACCACCGTTCAAGGGATACCCTTGACAATCACACCTTCATTGCTCAACCGATTTCTTGGACTACGACTCTCACAGTCCACCTTTTGCTGTTACCCTCCTAGGGATCCTCCTTTTGATGCTCCCTACTCTCACATAACCCTAGATACTCTACATTCCTACTTCTATAGGCATGCGAGAAACCCCTTAGCCAGACGATTTCAGTCTATTGATCTTCAAGTCCAGGACTACGCTCTATATAGAATTCTAGTCCGCTGCATTCTACCTTTATCCACTAGAGACGTCGCGACCATGCGACCATATCATACCTTCCTTTTGTGCGCATTGATCCATCATCTTGATATCGACATTGGACTCCACATGTTCCACACGATCCTACATGCGTCCAGTGTTACCACGCAGGGGCGGGTACACACTCCCTATTGCCACATCATCACTTCCATTCTTCATCATCACGGTCGCAACATCACCGATGGAGAAATAACCGCAATGACTGACTTCGATGAGATAGGTTTTAGGAACTTCTCCCTAGCCGCTATAGAGGTTTCGGGTACCGGGGTTTTATCGTGGAGGCGTCAGAGAGCCGGACCCCAGATCGACTCTGATGAGGACATTGAGGTCGATGTCGTAGATCTGGCAGCCGAGGTTCATGAGCACATAGACGAGCCCCCACCACCGACACTGTATGAGAGAGTGACACGGCTCGAGATACAGGTCCAGAGCCTCCGAGAGGAAGTGGATGCAAATCATGCAGAAGAAATGGAGGCAAATCAGGCCTATTACACTGAGTGCATGAGTGTCCTCAGAGCCGATATGGAGACTAGCGACGCTCGATATCATGAGATGATGTCGCTATTTCGATCCTGGCAGCCAGGCTCATCAGATCATCCCGGTCCCTCATCCTAGTTTAGATTGGCATTGTATGATTGACTGTTTGACTGCCCCTACTCAGTAGGGTTGACTCATGTTTGACTTGTGTGACTGTGCTGGTTCTCTCTTTTACCAGCTGACTTATCGAATTGACTATTTGCTTTTCCTGATCAACTGATCTTTATTAGGATTATGCTTGGTAGAATAGGTTTACTCTACTTTTGGATTTCTTACTGCTTTACTTGATTTGAAAATCAGTTTCTAAAATAATTTTAAAACTGCTTTACTTTATTTCAAAATCAGTTTTTAATTAGTTTAAAAAATCTTTTTAGCATTTCTTTTTAATAATTTTTTGACTTAGTTTTATTTTCAAAAACTACCCCCTTCAAAACTAGGGTTTTTCGCAAATGGAATTATCCTAGGCCCTAACCCTAGAACTGCATGCACCTATAGATTTAGAAGCCAGCATCTCACAAGCACCTTAGGGTACTTTTGACTGATAACCTAGAATGGGTTGAGATGCTTAGGTCTTTGCCTTAATTCAAGATGTAGATCAGTGCATCTACAGTAATTGGGGCACTAAATACAAATTAAACAGCAATCAGGTTAAGTGTCAAGTTTAGAAAATCTAACTTGAACAGAACACTTAACTTGATTAACCCTAGCGAAAACTACTGTTTATAACAGTTAGTAAGTAGCTAATTGGGTTAGACAGGACCCTAAAGAGATAATTCAAATTGATTTGGTTCAGTTTATATCTTGAATTGGTTCAGTACAGCACATTATTCTTTTGTTATATCCTTATGCAACTAATTTTTGCTATATTGCTTTGTTTTTGATATATGGCAAAGGAGGAGAGATAGGAAAGGAGTGAAGGTTTAAAAACTTTATTTCAAAAAGAAACTTTATTTTTTTCAAAAAAGTACTTATCCTGTCTTCAAAACTGTCTTTTTCAAAACTATTTCAAAGTACTTAATCTAAGTTGCTTTCTAAGTACATGACTTAAAGTGTTTTCCAAAAATTTCTAAGTACCTGACCTAAATTGTTTTCAAAATTTTCCAAGTACTTGACTTAATCCAATTTCAAAATTGTTTTTAAGTACTTGACCCAAACTATTTACAAAAGTATTTCTAAGTACTTAAACTCAAGCTATGTTCAAAATTTTTTTAAGTATTTATCTTAAATAGAAAAGTTTCTAAAGTACTAAAGAGATTGAAATTTTTTATTAGAAAATTTTCTAATAAGTTACTGACTTAAATTTTTCTAAGTGTAAAGTTTCTAAGTGTACAAACCAAAACTTTTTTAACCAAAATTTCTTTTGGAAAATAGTTTCTAAAACTTCTGTTGAAAAATGTTCTAAGTGTTGAAAAAATCAATTCCATCTTTAGACTTACAAATTTTTTCAAACCCCACGAACTTTTGAAAAACCTAGGGGGAGATTCCTTCCGGGGGGAGGAAACTAAACTGTTATATCACTTGTTTTATAACTTAACCTTTTGAATCGGGTTGCCATAAATCAAAAAGGGGGAGATTGTTGGTGCAGATAGCACCCAAGTCGAACCTGTGTTTTGATAATGGCAAAGGGTTCAAAAGTTAAGATGTTATGTTGATCTAGCATGTTCACTAAGTGTATAGGAAAAGAAGCCCTAGGTACACTAGGTACGAAGTCCTGGTCGAGGACTGGGCACGAAGCCCTGGCAAGGAGCTGGGCACCGAAGACCTGCTCGAAAGGTGGGCACGAAGTCCTGTTCGAGGACTGGGCATGAAGCCCTAGCAAGGAGCTAGGCACCGAAGACCTGCTCGGAAGGTGGGCACGAAGACCTGGCCAGGTGCATCGGGCAAAAGTCCAACCGGAGGAGCCGGTTGGCAAAAGGTAAACTCTCCTGAGAGGAGTAGGTGAGGACGCGTTCCCTGTCGAGGGACAGTAGGCATCGGCTCGACCTAGGGCTCCATTTGGGAGACCCAAAGTCAGAACCAAGACAGCTACGACTATAAAATTTACTAACATGCTTGCCTTGTCTTGTTTGGTACTAACCCTGGATGCAGGACCAAAGGAACGAGTTTCTGCAGCTCAGAACGCCCCAAAGGAGAGGGGCAGCAGCTGGGTTGGGCGCCCGGGAGGTCCCGGGCGCCCTAAGTCAAAGCCAAACATGAGTTGAGCAAGAAAACGCTTTGGAAGCATAGCTCCGGGGCACCCCCATGCTCCCGGGCGCCCCCGTGCTCCCGGGCGCCCCGGATGCCTCGGGCGCCCCGGGCTAAAGCCAACGAAGCGGATAGAGTTTAACTCAGCGAGAAGCCAGCGGACCGAGTCATCCCGAGCGCCCCCTGTGTCCTGAGCGCCCCCAGTCAAACCTCAGCCCGATCCTTGAGGGAAAAAGGCTGACCGAGATTGTTGCTGATCGAAGGCCATGTAGAGGGCGCCCCCAACGTCCAGGGCGCCCCTAGGACTGCTATAAATAGCCCTCGACCCCCAAGGCTTCTCAACACAACTTTCTAACGCCAATACGCTCTTCTACTCAAGCGCTCTGCTCCAGAAACCTCCCATCTCGAGATTGAAGCGCCGACGACGACCCTTTGCTCCGAAGTACAATCCACACCGGGCGTCGGTAACGAAAGAGCTTAATTTTCTATTTACTGTACTACAACTATAAAATTTCTCTGTAAACATTTGCGCACATATAGAATTGCCCGCAGTAAACGGTCAGCGACCGTGGGCCTTGGAGTAGGAGCCGACCGCAACTCCGAACCAAGTAAAATCGCTTGAGTTCGCATGTGTGTTTCTTTATTTTCCATTGCTTATTCTCTTTATGAATCCAAAAATGGTTTACGATATTCACCCCCCTCTATCGTATTCTCTCGATCCAACACATTAGGCGTCAGTTTGACCTAGGGTTTCGGGTGAAATCCAAAATCAGAACCAATAAATTAATGCTAAGATTATTTGTGGTTTGTCTTGTGTTTGTTGTCTTGCAGGTACCTAGAGTTGAAGGCAAGATAGGAGAGCAAACGCACGAAAAAGTGGACCCAAGGAAAACCTTCCTAGGTGCCTGAATGAATCAGGCGCCCAAGAGGGTTGGGCGCCCCAGTCGGGGGCAGCCCCTCCTTGGTGCTTGAGGCTTCCCAGGTGCCTGGGAAGGCTGCCTTATCCCTGCGCGATTCTCTCTGTTACGGATGAAGTTTTGACCACACGTGGCAAGCGCCCAAGAGCACTGAGGCACCCGAGAACGCAGTATATAAAGGGGTCGACCCCTCACTTCAGAACATGACTTTCTACATCTGCTAAAGCATTCTATGTGAAGCAAACACGCTAAAGTCGAAGCTCTACGACCAAGGAGGCTCCAGGAGGAAGTGCGTTGCACTTTAGACTTCCGGATTGGCCGGATCTCCATGTCAGATTGGTTTGCTTTTAATTTACAAAGTTGTAATTATTGTTTCTTTTTGTGTTTGCTTTTTAAACTTTAAGACGGGTTTCTTTGCCTCCGAAAAGTCCAGAAAGGAGACTACTAGTGGACTCACGCTGAGTACTTAGGCCTTGAATGTACTGACCCTGGGGGGTTGGGAACCAAGTAAATTCCGTGAGTCGTTCTATTGTTGTTTTCTGTCTTTCTTTATATTTCCATTGCGTACTAACTCTGATAGAAAGACGAACGAACAACGACATTTTCCGACAAAAATTACGAGTTGATATTCACCCCCCCCTCTATCGACCGACACTGATCCTACAAGTGGTATCAGAGCAGGTAACTCTTCACCGAACTAACAGCCGAAGGAGCAACAACGCCAGGAATTGTGGGTGAGCAAGGGTGAATACAGATATAATTTTTTATAATGTCAATTTTCAAATTCTATATTATTTGTTTTAAGTGCAGGGAGAGAGGACACTATAAAAACCAGTATCCTACTCGTAAGAGTCAAACGTCACCACCTACGGCAACGGAGGTACCAGCGCCAGGAGTCTGGAGGGACAAGAGTCACATCCGGTGTTTTAAGTGTCAAAAGCAGGGACACTACAAGAACTAGTGTCCGACTAAGGTAGTGAAGGTACGGAAAATTAATTTTCGCAATAATTTTTAAATTCCTGCACAGTTATACAATCATTTTAGATAAAACTGTTAATTTTTCTGATAAATTAGATTTTTTTGCATAGCCAACTTAATGTACTGCATGATAAATTATCAAACATTGACAATATTAAAATATCAAACATTAATTCTTTAATCCTTAATATTAATGCTAGAAGTTTTGAAATTAATAATAATACTTTAATTTCTGATAATTCTGATAACGTTAAGGATGATAATAATACTTTAATTTTTAATATTTTTGATGATGCTAAGTATGATGATAAAATCTTAACTTCTAATAATATTGCTGATAATCTTAATATTTCTGAACATAATGTTGAAGATATAACTCTCAAGATAATATTAAGGAAAACAGTCAACCATTAGTTAATTCAACTGACTTTGAATATAATATTACAACTTTAATTAATAATCTTAAAAATTATTCTATCTATTGTGAAGATAATAATAATTTTGAATATAACTCTGATGATAAAGATGAAGATGAAGAAGAATTCATTAAAATTAAAGCTATGTTTAATAAGGCATATAAGAAATCAAATAAGAAATCAAATAAAATAGAAGTATTAAACAAAATTGAAAACTTAAATTCAAAAGAAATACTAGATGAATCAGAAATTGTTGAATTAATGGGAATGATATAACTAGACACAAAATTCTTAACAACATTAATTAATTCTTAACAATTTAAACTCTAATTAATTTTTAATAATTTAAAAATTAATCAATTCTTAATAATTTAAACTCTAATTAATTCTTAATAACTTTAATTAATTTTTAATAATTTTAATTTTATTTAATTCTTAATAATTTAAACTTTAATTAATTATTAACAATTTATACTCTAATTAATTCTTAATAACTTTAATTAATTTTTAATAATTTAAACCATAATTAATTTTTAATAATTTAAACCTTAATTAATTTTTAATAATTTAAACTTTAATTAATACTTAATAATTTAACTTTAATTAATTGTTAATAATTTAAACTTTAATTAATTCTTAATAATTTAAAACTTAATAATTTAAACTCTAATTAATTCTTAATAATTTAAACTCATATAATTCTTAATAATTTAAACTTTAATTAATTCTTAACTAATTAATCCTTAATTAATTCTTAACTAATTAATCCTTAATTAATTATTAACTAATTAATCTTTAATTAATTCTATAACCCAAAATTTTTATTAACTTTTAATCTTAATTAATTAATGATTTAAATTTAATTCTTAATTCAACAAAATCCACGAACTAAATTCCAATGAATTACCTTCAGAAACTAAACTAAATAAAATCCTATCCAACCCAAACCTTCAACTCAATAATAATATATATGTCAAAGTGGGTTGACATATTCGCGGCTTCACACGTTTTGTATCAAATCGAGAATTTGATATTTTATTAGAAACCTAATTAAAATGATTTGACCTGATTGATACTTGCATATCTACTATGCTCATGCATCTATCTATTTTTCAATATATATCTGTCATGTTATTCATGCTAGTTTATTTTCTGCTTAATTTAGAATGGATAGATAGAAAAACGATTGGTAGATTCTTGCCCAACATAGTACCAGGGTGGGACGAGATGATAGTACGTTAGGGAAGCTTGGTCTACGAAGTCAGGAAGGGTAAGGAGTACCAGAGCTGGTCGACTTTGCCAAGTGGAACTAGCTGAAGCTACCTCGCCACATCCTATACTAGTTAGACCTGAGTTTTTCAATGAATAAATTAAAAGTATCATTTCTTTAAAAGGCTTTGTCTAAGGAAAGGGTTGATGATCCAATAAGGCTACCGCCAAAGAAGGCCTCTGTGCCTCGCCAAGACCTGGAAGCCAATTATTGAAATTTACTTTTAAATTACAAATTATTAAACTTGAATCTAACTCAAGGTCAAACAATCTATAAATTTAAATTGAGAAAAATTATTCAAGCATCTCACAAACACCTATAAGGCAACCGTGCTTGCTGGTATTACGACACTTAAAATGGGTGAGATGTTAAGGACTAATTAATTGATAAATTCCTTTGAAAATATTTTCAAAATATTTAAGATATTTTCTTAAAAATCTATTTTCAAAATAATGTTTAAACATAATAATGTTTTAATAAATTTCATGCTTGATTGGGTGTTTACATATAAATACATATTCAAAAATTATATATCTTCTTGAAAATTGTTTGATCTACACTTAGACACACACCTTCTAAGTCAACACTAGAGCCCCTTAAGACACTTAGGTAGAGGTCCTTATAGTTAATGAGGGTAGCCAGAAGGTGTCAGGTTAAGGGAGAGTCTTTATTTTTACGGATTTTTTTAGAAAACTATTTTTCAAAAATTATTCTTTTTGAAAATTCATATCTTTCAAATGGTTTGTGCTTTAAAAAATTATTATCATTCATTCAAAATGTGTTTCAAAAAATATTTTTCAAAAACATATTATGTCATTCAAAATATTTTTTCAAAAATTATTTCTTTGAAAGTTGTCGTATTCTTTCAAAAATTACTTTAATTGCTCTTTTGTTTTGGATAAACTCTAAAGACACATAAGAAGTTTTCTTTATGATCTATAAGAATTCCTAAGATTGTGTCAGGTTTAGGGGGAGTCCTAATCAAAAGAAATTAATGTATTTCTATTTCTGATTATTTTAAAATATTTCTTAAAATTCTGTTGTAAATTCTTTTCGTTTGAATCTAACCTTAAGACTTAGAGGAAGATTAACTTGTGGTCAACAAGCATCTTAGGACTGGGTCAGGTTTAAGGGGAGGTTTAAATTAAAAGAAACATTAGAGGTTTCAAAAATATTATATTTTCAACCACTATTTTTTTATAATATATATATATATATATATATATATATATATATATATATACAATTTTTACAATCCTAAAAATCCTTCAAAATCTCTGAATCTTTATCTTGAATTTGGAAAATTTTCCAAGACACTCAGGAGAATTTTCCTTGTAGTTGACAAGGTTTCTAAGGCTTGTGTCAGACTAGAAAAGAAACCAAATCCTGAAAGTTCTTATTTTTTCAAAACTAAAATATTAAATTTTTTTGAAAAATCCCTAAGACACATAAGAATGTTCTTGTGGTCAACAAGATTCCTAGGATTATGTCAGACTTATGAAAGTTTAAATTCTTTTTTTAAAAAAATCACATATTGTTGGTACAATGTTATTTAAAGTACTTAGTGCCTTTTAGAATATTTTCTAGAACAAGTACTTAGTTTGTTTTTAAAAAAAAGGTGTGGGGGGGGGGGGGGGGAAGAGTTTTGAAAATTGTTTTTCAAAAAAAATATATCTTAAATATTTTCAAAAAGGGGGAGAGAGATTATCTTAAAAGGGGAAGAGAGGCTTAAGTTAGATTTTTTTTCAAAAATCTTATTGTTGGTGCAAATTTATTTTCTATTATTTCCTTTTGATGTGTGACAAAGGGGAAGAGAGGTTTAAGTTAGAATTTTTTTTTGGATTTCTCCGAACTTAAGATTATTGTCAAACATCAAAAAGAGGAAGATTGTTGGTGCAAAGAGTATCAGTGATGAACAATCATCCTCTAGAATTTCGATGTTTGACAATATACTAAGGTTAGTCAAAGTGATCATGGGTTATGCCAAACAGGACCCGATGTTTGATAGAATAAACCCAGGTTTGATCATGTTTGACAAAGGGTTAGCCAAACAGGACTTGATGTTTGGCAGAACTATAAGTGACAATATACCTAAGGTGTTGAGGCAATCGACCCTTTAAATGATTGGAAGATCATGGTTTTGATGTGTGGGCGAATAAGTTTAAAGTTAGAGTGCTATGTTGTATTTGATTTGTGTGATTGAGTTTGCAGGACTTGGAAGATCACACTTGGTGGACCTATCCGAGGGACGAGAGCCGAGGGAGGAGAGCTCCAAGGGCAAGCCGGGAAGTGGACTTCAAAGGGCACACGTGAAGGGTGGCATGGAGGCAAGCCAAGGGAAGGCTTGTATGCGCATCCGAGGGACGATAGCCAGAGGAAGAGGACTTCAAGGGGCAAGCCAAGGGAGCAGACCTGAAGGCATACGCGAAGGAGAAGGTTTGAAGGAGCTGGAGCTGAGCTGGGAGGCAGGGCAGTCGACTGGCCTGGAGGCAGTCGACTGCCAAAACCCACAGAGAGTTCGCAGCCTTGGACCAGTCGACTGGCCTTGGGGCAGTCGACTTGTACACCCCAAAACTAGCCGTTGGCTAGCTGTTTGCTAGCCGTTGGCCGGCATTTAATGCCGGGCCAGTCGACTGCCCTTGGGGCAGTCGACTGGTGGGCGTCTGGACAGACTGCGAATCTGTCCTTTTCACCTATAAAAGGTGGCCTCGTTACACGTGTCTATACCATTCCGTACAGTAACGAAGTGCTGCCGAATTGTAAAGTGATTCCTTGCTTCCTTCATCTCAATTCTACATCTGTAAAGAGGAAGCTCTTGCTGTGAAGGTTTCTCCACCTAAAGGAGACTTTTCTATAGTGAAAAGTGGTGCTCGCGGCGTGGATCCTTGGACTAGTCACCCATCTGGGTGGATACCAAGTAACTGAAAGTGTTAGCATTGTTATTTGTCTTTTGCATATTATTTCCGCTGCGCTAACATCTGTGTAGAGTTCAACGATCCGAAAAAGTGCATTCACCCCCCCCCCTCTGCACGCCACATCGATCCTTCAGTTGGTATCAGAGCCGGTGCGTTTTGGATGATCTAACAATCAACCAGAACATCTGAAATGGCGTTTCAAGAGGGATACTCCACCGCACGACCACCGTTTTTCGACGGCACCGACTTGGCGTACTGGAAAGGTAGAATGCAATACTATCTTATGAATGACATCGAGACTTGGATAAGTGTTGCAGATGGTTTCGAGGCGCCCGTCTATGAAAGAGGAGATCCTACTCCTATGAGAACATGGTCCAAAGAAGTGATGAAAAGGGCACAGTCAAATGCCAAGGCCACCACTACACTGCAGTGCGGGCTCTCGAAGGAGCAACTGAACAAAGTGGGGTCGTTCAAGAGCGCCAAAGAGCTATGGGACAAGTTGATCGAACTGAACGAGGGGTCAAACGAGTCCAGACGAGCCAAGAAGGACTTGTTGGTGGCCCAACTGCAATCCCTCTCCATGAAGAGCAACGAGACCGTCAGTCAGTTGCATGGAAGAGTAAAGGAGGTGATCAACGAGCTCCATGTGATTGGAGAGAAAGTCGAAAACCGAGATATCGTCAGGTATGTCCTACAAGCCTTCCCAAGAACTACCCTGTGGGCATCCATGGTTGATGCTTACAATGTATCTAGGGATCTGTCTTTAGTTAAATTAGACGATTTATTTTGTGAATTTGAACTGCACGAGCAAGCTAATATTTCGGCAAAAGAGAAAGGTATTGCGTTTGTTGTAGAGAAAGAGAAGAGGAGGAGAAAGGAGAAGAAGAAGGTGATCTACTCATCATCCTCGGACTCGGAGGAGTCAAGCGCCTCCATGGACAGTGACCAAGAGGCCTTTATGGTAAGGAAGTTTCGTAAGGCATTTAAAAGTTTTTCTAACAAATCATATGCTAGGAAAGGGGCCAAAGGTAAGGGTAAGGCGAAGGAGATCATATGCTACAACTGTCACCAAGAGGGACATATGAAGAACGAATGTCCCCAGTTGAAGAAGAGGGAGGACAAGAAAGAAGAAAAGAAGAAGAGTGACAAGAAAAAGTCAAAGGGAAAGGAGAAGAGTGCCACAAACCTCAAGGCGACCTGGGACGATCCCTCATCCTCAGAGGAAGAAGAAGAGCAAGTCTCCCACTTCGCTCTTATGGCACAAGATGGTTCAGATTCTTCAGACGATGAACAGAGTTCAAGTAGTGAAGATGAGAGCTCCTCCACCTCATCATCATCAGAGTCAGAGACTTCGGTAAGTGAGGTATACCACTTACCCTCTTCTACTTTAGTGAAAATCATTACTAGCACTAACATGGACCTAGCTAAGGCTAGAAGCAAAATTAAGGATCTTAAGGAAGAAATTGCCATGCTTAGAGTAGAAGCTATTAAATTTAAGGATTTGCATGCTAGCTCTACCTCTTCACATGCCTCACATACTGAAAATGAAAATAAGGAATTAAGGAAACAAGTAGATGACCTCACAAAAGCACTCAGAAAATTTCAAGTAGGATCAAGCAACCTTGACATGATTATCAACAGTCAAAGGGCTGTATACAACAAGGTCAGATTAGGTTATAGGCCCAAGACCAAGGAAGTAGCTTTTGTTTCACTTATCGGTAGGATTGGTGCAACTAGGAGATTAGAGGCTAGGGGAAACACCAAGAAGGCATGGGTGCCTAAGAAATTTTTAAATGATGCTTATGGATCTAAGATATGGGTACCAAAAGAATATGTTTTCCATGTTGTCTAGGTAAAGATGAAGGAGGCCCCAACCTTGTGGATAGTAGATAGTGGATGCTCAAGACACATGACCGGAGATGTGAGCAAGTTCACTACTATTAGCTACCTAAGAGAAGGAACGGTCTCCTTTGGGAACAGTGGACAGTTAAGGATCATTGGTAGGGGAACAATTGAGGTATCTCCCACTATTTCAATTCATAAAGTACTCTTGATTAAGGATATGAAGTTCAACTTATTGAGTGTAAGTCAATTATGTGATGCCGGGTTTAGAGTAGAATTTCATGCTAAGAAATGTGTAATAAAACAATTTGAATCAAACACTATCATATTAGAAGGGTTTAGAGAAGCAAACTTATATTAATCTGATCTATCTTATGCTACTAACAATGTTGTTAAGTGTCTCATGTCCAAAGAAGAGGAAGGGTGGTTATGGCACCGGAGACTTGGACATGTCAACATGAGGAACATTGCAAAAGTGGCTAAGGAAGAATTGGTGAAGGGGCTTCCAATGATCAAATACGAAAAGAACAAGTTGTGTGATGCATGCCAAGAGGGTAAGCAATCCAAAGCATCACACAAAGGTAAAACTTTAATTACCACTTCCTTACCTTTAGAACTTTTACATATAGACTTGTTTGATTGCCATAGCACTCCATCACTTGTAGGGAGTAAGTATTGCTTAGTAATAGTAGATGACTTTTCAAGGTTTACTTGGATCTATTTCTTGAAACATAAGGATGATACCCTAGACACATTTATAGGATTTGGTAAAAGGGTAGAAAATGAAAAGAACATCAAAATAAACCGAATTAGGAGTGACCATGGTGGGGAGTTCCAAAACGCTAATTTCACGCAATTTTGTGTGAAAAATGGGTACAAGCATGAGTTTTCATGCCCTAGGACTCCTCAATAAAATGGGATAGTTGAGAGGAAGAATCGAGCCCTACAAGAAGCCGCTAGGACTATGCTTAATGCATACTCTCTTCCTAGCTACCTTTGGGCCGAAGCGGTTAACACCGCTTGCTATATTCAAAACCGGGTGTTAGTACATAAGTTTTTAGGAAAAACACCCTTTGAACTTTGGAATGGAAGGGTACCCCAAGTCCACTATTTTAGAGTCTTCGGATGTAAAGTTTACATCTTAAACACCAAAGATGATCTAAGAAAATTTGAGTCAAAAGCTGATGAAGGAATCTTAGTAGGGTACTCATTAACTAGTAGGGGTTATAGAGTGTACAACAAGAGGACAAAGGTGATTGAGGAGTCCTCAAATGTCAAATTTGATGAAACCACTAGTACTTACCCTAGAAAAGCTTCTATTGATAAGGATATAGAAGAAGTCCAACCCCTTGCCCAAAGACTTCAAGACCTACATTTGGAGGGCAATGATCAAGGGGGAGTAAGAAACACACTAGAGGATGAGGAAGAAGGATTAAATGAACCCACAATCTCTAGACCCTTGAGACATCACCATGATCATCCCATTGACCAAATTATGGGTGATGTCACTCAAGGAGTGAGGACTAGGTCATACTTTAGGGATCAAACTAGTCAAATAGCTCTAATCTCCCAATTAGAACCAAAGACCATTGATGAAGCATTGGGAGATGTTGATTGGGTATTGGCCATGCAAGAAGAGCTAAACCAATTTGAGAGAAGTGAAGTATGAGAGCTAGTTCCTAGACCCACTGATTGTACCATTGTGACCACTAGATGGGTTTTTAGGAACAAATTAGATGACCAAGGTAAAATCACTAGGAACAAGGCTAGATTGGTCGCTAGGGGGTTTAACTAAGTTGAGGGATTAGATTATGATGAGACCTATGCCCCCGTAGCTAGATTAGAATCAATTAGAATTCTATTAGCCTATGCCGCTCACATGGGTTTTACACTCCACCAAATGGATGTGAAGTCGGCATTCCTTAATGGGATCATTAAGGAAGAGGTTTATGTAGAACAACCCCCCGGATTTGAAGATCCTAACTATCCGAGACACGTCTTCAAATTAAGGAAAGCCTTGTATGGATTGAAACAAGCTCCCCGAGCTTGGTATGAAAGGCTTTCTTCATTTTTGGTGTCTAAGGGGTTTAGGAGAGGAACAATAGACCCTACATTGTTCCTAAAATCTAAGGATAAGGACATATTTGTTGCCCAAGTCTATGTAGACGATATCATCTTTGGGTCAACAAATAATGACTTCCTACAAGAATTCATCAAATGTATGGAAGATGAATTTGAGATGAGCCTTGTAGGAGAGTTAACATTTTTCTTAGGCCTTCAAGTTAAGCAAACAAATGAAGGTACACATGTGTTTCAAACCAAATATGCTAAGAAGATGCTAAAGAAATTTGGTTTAGAACATGCTAAGGAAGCATCTACACCCATAGGAACCAATGTGAAAATGGATAATGATCTTGAAGGCAAAATGGTAGACTCTAAACAATATAGGAGCATGATTGGTAGCCTCCTATACCTAACCGCTAGTAGACCCGACATACTTTTTGCGGTAGGTATGTGTGCTAGGTACCAATCTTGTGCAAAAGAGTCTCATTTAATTGTAGTCAAAAGGATCCTAAGGTATGTGAAAGGAACCCTAAATGTCGGACTTTGGTATCCTAGAACCCCAAATGTTGATCTAATTGGATACACCGACTCGGACTATGCGGGTTGCAAGTTAGATAGGAAGAGTACAAGTGGAGGGTGTCAATTTCTTGGGTCGTCATTAGTTAGTTGGAGTAGTAGGAAACAACCATGCGTTGCCCTATCAACAACGGAAGCAGAATATGTGGCAATGGGTGGATGTGTTTCCCAACTCCTTTGGATCATGCACACCTTAGAGGACTATGAGCTACATTACACCAAGGTGAAAGTCTTATGTGATAATGTAAGCACGATCAACCTAACCAAAAATCCGGTTCACCATTCTAGGACAAAGCACATTGAAGTGAAACATCACTTCATTAGAGACCATGTGGCAAGGGGAGACATAGAATTACACTATGTTGATCAAAGTCGAACCTAGCCGACATCTTTACCAAGCCTCTTCCCGAATCGGAGTTTACATCCTTAAGAAGAGGCCTTGGAATGTGTTTTGTGGAAGTATAGGGTGAACTTGGTCACATTAACTTTGAAAAAGGGTGTTTGATCCATTAGGGTGATACATTTGGCTCACTTGTGCTTGTGGCACATTGTTGAACCATTAAAAGTATCAAAATATCAAAACTAGACCGACTATGGGAGTGTCAAGTGTTTAATCAATGGACACTTTGCCAAAGATCATAGTTGGACATTTTAAAACTTTGAAAATCATTTTATGTTTTACATACTTTGTCATGCTTTTAAAAGTCACATATTTGCAAAATTGGTTTCAAAGGTTGATACAAAAAGTAGTGTTTTTCAAAACTTTTGGGTTTTTATCAAACGACGTGCATGTTTGAAATTTTATATGGTTTATCATTTTTCCCTGATAGAGTATAACATTTCAAACATGTACGTAAAATTTTATAATTTTTGGAATTTTCTGGAATTTTCTGGGAGTTTCTGAATTTCGGCAGAAAATCTGTAAATTCAGACTGATAGCGTATCAGTCGACTGCCCTATGGGCAGTCGACTGGCACAGCTATTTTCAGCTGCTGTGAGAAAATTCAGAAATCCATAATTCTCAGGTTTGTCATTTTTCCCTGATAGAGTATAACATTTCAAACATGTACGTAAAATTTTATAATTTTTGGAATTTTCTGGAATTTTCTGGGAGTTTCTGAATTTCGGCAGAAAATCTGTAAATTCAGACTGATAGCGTATCAGTCGACTGCCCTATGGGCAGTCGACTGGCACAGCTATTTTCAGCTGCTGTGAGAAAATTCAGAAATCCATAATTCTCAGGTTTGATGCCATAGGGTTTGGTTGCTTGAGGCAATCATTTTGATGGTGTCAAAGGGGGAGAATGGGTGGCTTAAGTTAGAATTTTAACTCAAAATGGGTGGTTTTAGGTCTAACTTAGACTTTGAAAGGCTAAAACTTGGAAAGAAGACATGGATTAAGGGGGAGGTACCTCTTAGGTTCGGTTATGTCTTACATTCTTATTGATATTGTTAAGTGGAAACTTAACCTGGAATATGATTAGAATTGAAACTATGGAGAGGACATAGGTTAAGGGGGAGGTTACCTCTTAGGATCATTATGTCTCATAGTGTTTCAAAAATGCTATCTTTAGCTTTTGCTATTGCTGTTGCTTATCTCTAACTTAAACATATTGCCACACATCAAAAAGGGGGAGATTGTTGAGGCAATCGACCCTTTAAATGATTGGAAGATCATGGTTTTGATGTGTGAGCGAATAAGTTTAAAGTTAGAGTGCTATGTTGTATTTGATTTGTGTGATTGAGTTTGCAGGACTTGGAAGATCACACTTGGTGGACCTATCCGAGGGACGAGAGCCGAGGGAGGAGAGCTCCAAGGGCAAGCCGGGAAGTGGACTTCAAAGGGCACACGTGAAGGGTGGCATGGAGGCAAGCCAAGGGAAGGCTTGTGTGCGCATCCGAGGGACGATAGCCAGAGGAAGAGGACTTCAAGGGGCAAGCCAAGGGAGCAGACCTGAAGGCATACACGAAGGAGAAGGTTTGAAGGAGCTGGAGCTGAGCTGGGAGGCAGGGCAGTCGACTGGCCTGGAGGCAGTCGACTGCCAAAACCCACAGAGAGTTCGCAGCCTTGGACCAGTCGACTGGCCTTGGGGCAGTCGACTGGTACACCCCAAAACTAGCCGTTGGCTAGCTGTTTGCTAGCCGTTGGCCGGCATTTAATGCCGGGACTGCGAATCTGTCCTTTTCACCTATAAAAGGTGGCCTCGTTACACGTGTCTGTACCGTTCCGTACAGTAACAAAGTGCTGTCGAATTGTAAAGTGACTCCTTGCTTCCTTCATCTCAATTCTACATTTGTAAAGAGGAAGCTCTTGCTGTGAAGGTTTCTCCACCTAAAGGAGACTTTTCTATAGTGAAAAGTGGTGCTCGCGGCGTGGATCCTTGGACTAGTCACCCATCTGGGTGGATACCAAGTAACTGCAAGTGTTAGCATTGTTATTTGTCTTTTGCATATTATTTCCGCTGCGCTAACATCTGTGTAGAGTTCAACGATCCGAAAAAGTGCATTCACCCCCCCTCTGCACGCCACATCGATCCTTCATAAGGTTTAGTCAAAGTGATCAAGAGTTAAGCCAAACATGACTTGATGTTTGGTAGGGCAAACCCAGGTTTCATCAGGTTGACAAAGGGATAGCCAAATAGGATCTGATGTTTGGTAGAGTGAATAGAACCCAGGGTTGGACAGGTTGACCAAGGGATTAAACCGAACTGGACTTGAGGTTTGGTATACTTACTTGAAAGGTGGAAGGAAGAAGTCTAGTCAGGATTAACAAACACAAGTCTAGTCCGGTTCAGTTCCATTCTATCGACCTAGGGTTCCCAAACGCTTGGGAATGCTGCCTTATCCCTGCGCGATTCTCTCTGCTATAGATGAAGTTTTGACCACATGTGGCAGGCACCCAAGAGCTCTGAGGTGCCCAAGAACGAGTATATAAAGGGGTCGCCCAGTTCAGAACATGGCTTTCTACATCCGCTAAAGCATTGTGTATGAAGCAAACGTGCTAAAGTTGAAGCTCTGCAACCAAAGAGGCTCCAAAAGGAAGTGTGTTGCATTTTTGACTTCTGGATTGGTCGGATCTTCATGTCAGATTGGTTTGCTTTTAATTTACAAAGTTGTAATTATTGTTTCTATTTGTGTTTGCTTTTTAAACTGTAAGATGGGTTTCTCCGCCACCGGAAAGTCTGAAAAGGAGACCACTAGTGGACTCACGCTGAGTACTTAGGCCTTGGATGTACTGACCCTAGGGGGTTAGGAACCAATAAATCCCGCGAGTCTTTCTACTATTTTTTTCTGTCTTTCTTTATATTTCCGCTGCGTACTATCTCTGATAGAAAGATGAACGAACAACGACATTTTTTGAAGAAAATTACGAGTCGATATTCACTCCCCCTTTATCGACCGGCACCGATGTTGGTGCAGAAAGCACCCAAGTCAAACCTGAGTTTTAATACTGGCAACAGGGCTCAAAAGTTAAGTCTTACTTGTTATCTAACATACTACTCTAGTGTGCAGGGTACAAAGTCCTAGCGAAGGACTGCTAGGCACTGGCGAAGGAATGCAGGGTAAAAAGTCCTAGCGAAGGACTGCTAGGCACTGGCGAAGGAATGCCAGGTCACAAAGCCCTAGCGAAGGACTGCTAGGCACTGGTGAAGGAATGCCAGGGTACTGAAGCCCTAGCGAAGGACTGCTAGGTGCCAGGCGAAGGACAGCTTGGTATCCAAGACCTGGCAAAGGACCGCTAGGCAAAAGTCCAACCAAAGGAGCGGTTGGCATCAGGTACATTCTCCCGAGAGGAGTAGGTGAGGACGTGTTCCCCGTCGAGGGAACAGTAGGCGTCGGTTCGACCTAGGGTTCCATTTTGGAGACCCAAAGTCAGAACCAAGGCAGCTAAGGCTGTATAAAACTAACAACATACTGCTTTATGTTGTTTTCGGACTAACCCTAGATGCAGGACCAAAGGAACGAGTGTCTGCAGCTCAGAGAGCCTCAAAGGAGTGAGGCAGCAGCTGAGTAGGGCGCCCTGAGTCTCCCGGGCGCCCCCAAGGTGAACACAAAACAAATGAAGTAAAAGGAGCTTCGGTTGAATACTGGCCGGGGCGCCCTCAGCAGCCAGGGCGCCCTCAGCAGTCAGGGCGCCCCCAGCCACCAGGGCGCCCCGCACCTGAAGTCAGCGATGAGGATAAGCCTCATCCAGCCGATACTCCCGCTGAACAGGTCAGCCAGGGCGCCCTCGACTTCCAGGGCACCCCCGTAAAAGAATTATCCCGACTTTGAAGGGATAACTCGCTGACCGCAAGAAGAGGGGATCACAGGCCACGTGGAGGGCGCCCCCATGCTCCAAGGCACCCTCAGAACCCTATAAAAGGCCCTCGACCCCCCAAGCTTCAAAAAACATCTTCCAACACTGTTACGTTCTTCTGCTCCTGCGCTTCGCCCCAGAAACCTTCCAAATCGACACGAAAGCGCCGACGACGTCCCTCTGCTCCGAGAAACATCCGATATCGGACGTCGATAACGAAGAACTGATTGTTCATTTCTGTTATACTATTACCGCACTACAATTGTAAACTCTTGTAAGAATCTTTGCGCGATTATAGAATTGCCCTCAGTAAACGGTCAACGACCGTGGGCCTTGGAGTAGGAGTCGACCCAGGCTCCGAACCAAGTAAAACTCCCAGTGTTTGCGATTGTTCTTATTCCACTGTGTACTTACTCTAATTCTCTTCCAAAAATTTTTAACGATATTCACCCCCCTCTATCGTTTCTCTCGATCCAACAAGTGGTATTAGAGCGGGGAAGTTCAAACTTGGTGCAACCACCAGTTTGAAAATTTTTCGAATTTTTTTATTTTTTTTGATCGATTTTCTTCTAATATTTTCTTCGTTCGAAATTCTTCTAACATTTTTTTCATTCGAATATCTTCGAATTTCTTCTCGTTAATCGAGGTTGGTGCAACACCACTCGACAAATATTTTCCTTTTATCCCACACTACTAATCCAAGACCAAGTCTTGGGACAAAGTTTTTTCCTTCTTATCTCTTTTTTATATTCAAATTCCTAATGGCTATGCAAGAAGGATTCAGCACAGCCAGACCTCCACTTTTTAGTGGAGAAGACTTTTCTTACTGGAAAAGTCGAATGGAGGTCCACCTGAAAACTCAGGTGGACATGTGGATCATCATCCAGTCCGGACTGGAGATTCCCAAGAACGCTGAAGGAGTACCTCAGACCTACTCAGAATGGGACACCGCTCTGAAGTGCAAAATAGAAGCCGATGCAAAGGCAACTCAGACCCTACAATGCGGTTTAACAAAAGAGGAACTGAACCGGGTGGACCCGTTCAACAGTGCCAAGGAGTTGTGGGCAAAATTGATCGAGCTGCATGAAGGAACATCAGACACTAGGATCAGCAAGAGAGATCTGCTCCTAAACAAGCTGTATACCATCAAAATGATCGACAACGAGACGGCAGCACAGCTTCACGCCCGAATCCAAGAACTCATGAACGGTCTACACACTATTGGTCATAAGGTCGAAAACCGTGACTTAATAAGGTACACACTAAATGCTTTCCCAAGAAACACTTTGTGGGCATCTATGGTAGATGCATACAAAGTTTCAAGGGATCTTTCAAAAACAAAGTTAGATGAACTTTTTCATGAACTAGAATTACACGAACAGACTAACTGCAATATGGCCGAGAAAAGTATTGCCTTTGTTGCAGGAAAAACTGGAAGAACAACAAAGAAGAAGCCTCAACCTGAACCCGAGTCTAACTCAGACTCAGACGCAGAAGAAGAAGAAGGAGATCGATCTGAGCTGGTCCGACTGGCCCGAAGCTACTATAAAAAATTGAAGAACCAAGCCAAAAACCGGAAAACAAGCCGAAGAAAAGATGAACCAGCTGAACTCGCAAGTGACAAAAACAAGCCCAACGTGACCTGCTATGAGTGCAAGAAGAAGGGTCACTACAAGACGGAGTGTCCCAAGCTAAAGGAGACCAAGAAGACAAGAAGAAAGAAAGCCCTCCAAGCAACCTGGGACGAATCTTCCTCAGAAGAAGAAGAAGGAGCACCCCAGTCAAACCTACTAGCCCTGACCGCCTCAGAAGAAGTCGAGACCGAGTCAGAATCAGAACAGAACGACGGCAGACTGACCTTTTCAAAGGACGGAGAAATCAAGGTAAGTGGTTTCAATAAAAGTCAGTTAAATGAACTTATTTCGTATCTTTCTCGAGATTTGGCGAAAGCCAAACTCCGAATCAAATCCCTCCGACAGGAAGTAAAACTCTTGAAAGAGGGAGCTGACTCTAAACCCTTAACCGAGAAAGTTCAAGAAGGAACTCCTACTCAAGTGGAAAAACTTGAGAAAGAGAACTCCTCCCTGAAAACTCAGGTTAAGGATCTTAGAGCTGCCTTAGAACGATTCACTTCTGGTTCCAAGGGTCTTGACATGATTCTTGGAAAATAGAAGTCCGTTCTTAATCGATCCGGACTAGGCTACAGAACCAAATCTAGGCAAAGATCCTATTTTGCTGTACTGAACCAGTCCAGACCAAAAATTCAGGCATGGGTACCAAAACTATGCCTGAACCAACAAACTGGATCAAATCAATATTGGATCCCCAAGGACAAGATTCACATATTGCCAAACCATTATCGTGGCTATAGTCCAGGGGGAGCCAAATTGAAAATAATATTTATTGTTAGATAAAATTTAATTCTTGATTTGCCTGTCTGATTGTTTAATTAAATTTCTGCAATTTGCCATGTTTAGATCTAGGAATGGTTAGTTTAAGGACTGAACCAACTTAACTGAAATTTGACAACATAGTATTGGGTGGCGGTGAGATGATAGTACGTTAGGGAAACCAATTCTAATAAGATCAAGTTTACTTGGTCTCTTTAGACTAGTGAAACTAGCCGAAGCTACCGATCCAAAACCCAAACTAGTTTGACCAGAACGTTTCAAAGATTAATTTTGAAAATGAAATTTCATTAAACGGCTTTGTCAAGGAAAGGGTTGATGATCCAATAAGGCTACGGCCAAAGAAGGCCTTGTGCCTCGCCAAGACCTGGAAGCCAATTTTTGAATTTCAAATTCAAATTATTCCTTATAAAATTCGAATCTAACACAAACCTTCAGCTAATTATAGACTCAAACATTTTTTTTAAATTATAATCAATTGTTTTCAAAAATCAATTAAGTTTTTCAAAACAAATCACAAAATAATTTTATCAAAACCTGTCTCACAAAACCTATAAGGTTAACATGACTGAAAATCCTAGATTTGGGTGAGACAGACTAGGTAGTGAAAATCAATTTAAGCTATTCCTGACTCTAATTGGATCCAAATCGACAAAACTCTTTATGTGTAGGAACATAAAGATTTGGACCAATGGATGTTGGATAGCGGTTGCTCCAGACACATGACTAGAGATAAATTGAAATTCACCAAACTCAAGTTCAAGAACCTAGGCTCTGTGGCCTTTGGCAACAATGCTTCACTCAAGGTAATTGGGTCAGGTAATATTGAACTTAAATCTGACTTTGTTATTAAGAGAGTTCTGTTTGTTGAAAACTTCAATTTTAACTTGCTTAGCATAAGTCAGTTATGTGATTCTGGTTATATAGTCACCTTCAACAATTCTAACTGCCTAATTAGAAATGTACAAGACTCAGAAATCATGCTTAAGGGCACTAGAAAAAATAATGTATACACTATAAACCTTCCCCTGGTACCCAAATGTATGTTACCTCAGATAGAACAATCAAACCTCTGGCATAAGACTAGGTCATACTAACCTAAGAACTATTTCAAAAATCACCCAACTTGGACTAATTAAAGGTATACCTAAAATTAAAAATCATGAAAACTTAATATGTGAATCATGTAATCAAGGTAAATAAACCAGGGCTAGTCACAAACTAATCCAATCCGATCAAACTCAAACCACACTTGAGCTCCTGCACCTTGACCTAATTGATTCACATAGAGCCAAGTTACTAAGTGAAAACCGGTACTGCTTAGTAATAGTTGATGATTAATCTAGATTTACCAGGGTTAGGTTTCTAAAGACCAAAGATGAAACCCTAAACCTTTTTAATGACTTTTGTAAGTTAATTGAAAACCAAAATGATACCAAAGTTAAAAGACTTAGGAGTGACCACGGGGGAGAATTTGAAAATCAACGGTTCGAGGAATTCTGTAAGGTCAATGGGTATTTACATGAATTTTCATGTCCTAGAACCCCCCAACAAAATGGGATAGTCGAAAGAAGAAATAGAACATTACAGGAAGCCGCTAGGGCTATGCTCAACGAATTTAGCTTAGCAAACCAATATTGGGCAGAAGTGATTAGTACGGCTTGTTACATCCAAAATAGGGTTCTGATTAACAAGCGACACACCAAAACACCCTATGAACTGTACTACCATAGACTCCCAAATCTACACTACCTAAGGGTCTTTGGATGCAAAGTCCATATCCTAAACACCAAAGACTATTTAGGGAAATTTCAGTCTAAGTCAACCCCAGGTATCTTCCTTGGATACTCAACCACAAGTAGAGCTTATAGGGTTTACAATAAACAAACTAAGAAAATTGAAGAAACAACAAACTTAATATTTGATGAAGAAATCAACTCAACATCTGATAATCCAGACCTAACTTCATCAAATTCTGACCAAGAGAATAATGAATAAACTGTTGAACCTTTAATTGAACCCTTAAACGAACTAACTATTGAACCAACTACTGAGATAAATCAACCAACTATTAACTCAACAATTGAACCAGCTCAAAGAGTCGAATCAAATAGTGAATCAAACCGACCAGCTGGACCTGAGGCTGAACCAAGTTCTAGAAGAACCAAGAAACCCAGACTCAGTCACCCAACCAATCAAATTGTGGGTGATCCAACTCTAGGAGTCAGGACTAGATCCTCCTATAGAAACCTTAGTCAAATAGCTATGATATCAAAAATAGAACCAAAAACAATAGATGAAGCCCTACCTGACCCTGATTGGATCATAGCTATGCAAGAAGAATTAGCCCAATTTGAAAGGAACCAAGTCTGGGAACTAGTACCTAAACCTGAAGGCAAATCCATTATTGACACTAAGTGGGTCTTTAGGAATAAGCTAAATGATCAAGGAGAAATAGTTAGAAATAAAGCCTGCATAGTAGCGAAGGGATTCAGCCAAGTAGAGGGATTAGACTACGATGAAACATATGCCCCAGTAGCTAGACTTGAGTCCATTAGAATGTTGTTAGCCTTTGCATCCCATAAAGGATTTAAGCTATATCAAATGGATGTAAAGTCAGCTTTCCTAAATGGATTCATTAAAGAAGAAGTTTATGTAGGACAACCCCCTGGGTTTGATGACTTAGAAAAACCTGACCACGTTTACAAACTAACTAAAGCACTATATGGACTAAAACAAGCACCTAGGGCCTGGTATGAACGTTTATCAACTTACTTAATCTCTAAAGAATTTAAACAAGGACAAATTGACTTAACGCTATTTATTAAAACCCTAGGAAAAGAAATATTTATTGCCCAAATTTACGTAGATGACATAATCTTTGGGTCCACCAACTCGAACTTTCTAAAAGAATTTGTTAAAATAATGAAAAATGAATTTGAAATGAGCCTAGTTGGTGAACTTAACTTTTTCCTAGGCTTACAAATTAAACAAACTAGGGATGGGAACTATGTCCATCAATCCAAATATGCTAAAGAGTTAATAAAGAAATTCAAAATGGATAACTCTAAAAGCATAAGTACCCCCATGGCCCCAAATGTAAAAATAGATAGTGACCCTGATGGTAAACCAGTAGACCTTAAACTCTATAGGAGTATGATAGGTAGTCTACTGTACCTTACAGCCAGCTGACCTGATATTCTTTTTGCTGTAGGGATGTGTGCTAGATATCAAACCTGTACTAAGGAAACGCACTTAGCAGCCCTAAAAAGAATACTAAGATATGTTAAGGGCACCCTAAATGTAGGGATTTTGTATCCTAGGACCTCAACCTTTGATTTGTCAGGATACTCATACTCTGACTATGCTGGCTGCAAATTAGATAGAAAGAGCACAAGTGGAAGCTGCCAACTGTTAGGAAACAGTCTAGTAAGTTGGTGCAGCAGAAAACAACACTGTGTAGCTCTATCCACAACTGAAGCTGAGTATGTGGCCTTAGGAGAGTGTGTAGCACAACTTTTATAGATGATGCACACTCTTAAGGACTTCCAGCTCAACTACACTCAAACCCAAGTCTTCATTGACAACATAAGCTCGATCAATCTAACCAAGAATCAAATCCAACATTCCAGGACTAAACACATAGAAGTTAAACACCATTTTGTAGGAGACCATGTAGCCAGGGGTGAAATAGTCCTCAAGCATGTAGACTCTAAATCTAACTTAGCTGGCATTTTCACTAAACCCCTACCTGAGTCTGAGTTTAGCTCACTAAGAAGGCAGTTAGGGTTGTGCTTAGCAGAATAGGTTCAACCTGACTTTTCATTTTCATACCACTTTATTGACTTTTCATTTTCGTACTACTGCACTCAACTTAAAATCAATTTTGCTTTAAAAATCAGCCTCTATTCAGTTTTGAAAAGCCTTAAAAATAAACTTTTTTTTGACTTAGTTTTATTTTCAAAACTACCCCTTTCAAAACTAAGGCTTTTTCGTAAATGGATTTAGCCTAGACCCTAACCCTAGAATTGCATGCACCTATAGATTTAGAAGCCAGCATCTCACAAGCACCTAAGGGTACTTTTGATTGATAACCTAGAATGGGTTGAGATGCTTAGGTCTTTGCCTTAATTCATGATGCTTTAAGTCAGTGTATCTGCAGTAATTGGGGCACTAAATACAACTTATACAGTAATCAAGTTAAGTGTCAAGTTTAGAAAATCTAACTTGAAAAGAACACTTAACTTGACTAACCCTAGCAAAAATTACTATTTATAACAGTTAGTAAGTAGCTAATCGGGTTAGACATGACCCTAAACGAAAAATTAAAACTGATTTGATTGAGTTCATATCTTAAATTGGTTCAGTACAAGCAAATTATGCAGTTCAATTTTTTATCCAATCTGTGTGTTTGCTATATTTATTTTTGATATATGGCAAAGGGGGAGAGATAGAAAAGGAGAGAGTTTAAATTTTTCAAAATTCAAAAATAAATTTAATTTCAAAAATCAAAACTCTATCCTTTATTCAAAAAGACTTTTAAGCTTTCAAAAGTTGTCTAACTTCGAAGCTTTTCAAAATGTTTCTAACCTCTAAGCTTTCAAAGTTTTTTCTAACTTCTAAGCTTTGAAAACCTTCTAAGAACTTTAGAGACTTTTGTTTTAAATCCTACTAAAGTACTTTAAACTTAAAGTTTTCAAAACTATCTGAGTACTTTAAAGGCTTCAAAACTTCTCAAACTTAAGTTTTCAAAATTTCTAAAGTACTTAAGCTTTCAAAATTTCTCTAAGTATTTAAACTAAATTTTTGTATAAAATTTACAAAAGTACAAAAACAAAATTATTTTTGGAAAATTGGACTCTAAAAGTTTTTCTGTTAAAAAGTGTAAGGAAAATCCATCTTTAGACTTAAAACTTATTTTTCAAAAACCCCACAAATTCTTGAAAAATCTAGGGGGAGAATCCTTCCAGGGGGAGGGAACTAAATCTGCTATGATTAACTTAACTTTTTGAATCAGGTTGCCATAAATCAAAAAGGGGGAGATTATTGGTGCAGAAAGCACCCAAGTCAAATCTGAGTTTTAATAATGGCAACATGGCTCAAAAGTTAAGTCTTACTTGTTATCTAACATACTACTCTAGTGTGTAGGGTGCAAAGTCCTAGCGAAGGACTGCTAGGCACTGGCGAAGGAATGCCAGGTCACAAAGCCCTAGCGAAGGACTGCTAGGCACTGGCGAAGGAATGCCAGGGTACTGAAGCCCTAGCGAAGGACAGCTTGGTATCCAATACATGGCGAAGGACCGCTAGGCAAAAGTCCAACCAGAGGAGCAGTTGACATCAGGTACATTCTCCCGAGAGGAGTAGGTAAGGGCGCGTTCCCCGTCGAGGGAACAGTAGGCGTCGGTTCGACCTAGGGTTCCATTTTGGAGACCCAAAGTCAGAACCAAGGCTGCTAAGGCTGTATAAAACTAACAACATACTGCTTTATGTTGTTTTCGGACCAACCCTGGATGCAGGACCAAAGGAACGAGTGTCTGCAGCTCAGAGAGCTTCAAAAAAGTGAGGCAGCAGCTGAGTAGGGCGCCCTGAGTCTCCCGGGCGCCCCCAAGGTGAACACAAAACAAATGAAGTACAAGGAGCTTCGGCTGAATACTGGCCGGGGTGCCCTCAGCAGCCAGGGCGCCCCCAGCACCCAGGGCGCCCTCAGCAGCCAGGGCGCCCCCAGCCACCAGGGCGCCCCGCACCTGAAGTCAGCGATGAGGATAAGCCTCATCCAGCCGATACTCCCGCTGAACAGGTCAGCTAGGGCGCCCTCGACTTCCAGGCACCCCCGTCAAAGAATTATCCCGACTTTGAAGGGATAACTCGCTGACCGCGAGAAGAGGGGATCACAGGCCACGTGGAGGGCGCCCCCGTGCTCCAAGGCGCCCTCAAAACCCTATAAAAGGCCCTCGACCCCCCAAGCTTCAAAAAAACATCTTCCAACGCTATTACGTTCATTTTCTCCTGCGCTTCCCAGAAACCTTCCAAATCAACACGAAAGCGCTGACGACGTCCCTCTGCTCCGAGAAACATCTGATATCGGACGTCGGTAACGAAGAACTGATTGTTCATTTCTGTAATACTATTACTGCACTACAATTATAAACTCTTGTAAGAATCTTTGTGCGATTATAGAATTGCCCTCAGTAAACGGTCAACGACCGTGGGCCTTGGAGTAGGAGTCGACCCAGGCTCTGAACCAAGTAAAACTCCCAGTGTTTGCGATTGTTCTTATTCCGCTGTGTACTTATTCTAATTCTCTTCCGAAAATTTTTAACGATATTCACCCCCTCTATCGTTTCTCTCGATCCAACAACCGATTCTACAGATGGTGCCTTCATGAAGCTCAATTAGCTTCTCCCATAGATCCATGGATGTTTTGAAGGGTCTGACCCGGTTTACCTCTTCTTTGGTTATGTCTCACTGGAGGGTTTGAATTGTCTTTACGTCTACCTTGATCTTTTTCTTTGTTAGTTGGTCCCATTTGTCTTAGGGTCATAGGACTCCTTTTCCATCGGTGAGGAGTGTGAATCCTGTTTATATCACAATCCACATTTCCACCTAGATCATCAGATGGTACTATATTCATCCCTACTATTAGTCGAAGTCCTCGAAACAGAAAATTTGGGATCGATGTGATCCATAGAGGGGTGAATATCGATAACAATTTTTCAGATAAATCAGATTAAATGCAGCAGAAGTAAACAAGTTAAACATGGCTAACACCTTATTTTTTACTTGGTTCGGAGTCTATAACGGGTCTTACTCCAAGGCCTACGGTCCTTGACCATTTTCGTTGGGCTATAGTATAAGTCATAAATGAAGTACAATAATGGTGATTAAGTACATACAAATAAAATTATACTAACGGCACTAAAGAAAGAATCTCATTGTAGATGCGGCGTGTCGTCGATCTTGAACTTGAGCGCAGAGAACTCGAGCACAGGAGCCTTATTGTTGGGATTTCAAGAGCTTGGGTTGATGTGTAGAAGTTGTTGATGCAGTCTAACCCTGATTGTTGTTTTAGTGTTGACACCGATTTTAGTTTAGGTTAATGAGATGATTGAGATTAAGTCTTGGTCGGGGACTGGGCACAGAGTTGGATGAAATCCTAGCTTGGGAAGCTAGGTGATTGAAATCCTAGCTTGGAGGGTCAGGTCCTAGCCTGGAGGGCTAGGTTGGATGAAATCCTAGCTTGGAGGGCCAGGTCCTAGCCTGGAGGGCTAGGTTGGATGAAATCCTGGCTTGAAGGGTCAGGTCCTAGCTTGGAGAGCTACGTTCGATGAAATCCTGGCATGGAGGGTCAGGTCCTGGCTTGGAAGGCCAGGTGGATGAAATCCTAACTTGGAGGGCCAGGTGGATGAAATCTTGGCTTGGAGGGCCAGGTGGATGAAACCCTGGCTTGGAGGGCCAGGTCCTAGCTTGGAGGGCTAGGTTGATAAAACCCTGGCTTGGAGGGCCAGGTCCTAGCTTGGAGAGCTAGGTTGATGAAACCCTGGTCAGTGAAGCCAGGTCCTAGCTTGGAGGGCTAGGTTGAAGTCCCGGTGAGTGAAACTGGGCACCGAGTCTTGGTCCGGGGGACTAAGAACGAGTCAGAGAAGGGCTGGAAGCTTGTTTTCGTGACTTAGAGGAGATTTGACCTTGCCTAGATCGGTCTGGAGACTGATTAGGGAAGTTGGCACGAAGTTCCCTCATTAGATCGGTCTGGTGACCGATCCAGCTATGTCTGATCGGTCTGGTGACCGATCAGGGAGCATACAGTGAGATTGGGAACCTTACTGATCGACTCCTGATCGGTCTGGTGACTGATCAGGGAGAATACAGTGAGATTGGGAGCCTTATTGATCGACTCCTGATCGGTCTGGTGACCGATTAGGGATACTATTCAGATCGTTTTGGTGAACGATCGATTGTCGCAAGGTTCACACTATAACCGATCAGGATGGAGCCTGATCGGTCAGGAGGTGCTTTGATCGGTCTGGGGACCGATCAGGAGGTTTAGACTGCAAAGCTGGAAAGACTTGGATCGGTCTGGTGATCGATCATGAAGAAGTCACGAATTCTGATTTCCCACTGGGGACCGATCAGGCTGGAGCCTAATCGGTCTGGACCCATCCTGATCGGTCTGGTGACCAATCAGGAGTCACTCTGATCGGTCCGGGGGCCAATCAGTAGCTGACAGCTTTAATTCAAAAGCGTTGTTAGAGCTCTGATCGCGTTCTGATTACTACTGATACACTACTGATTTTTTCTCTGATATGTGGTTCTCTATTTATTTGCTGTGCTAATGACCTGCTAAGTGTGCAGATGACAGGGATGGATTCAAACACTCAAGGAGGGTCAATGGGAGTCTTTCCTTGGAGTAGGTTTGTCCATTTCTTCTTCGCAGGAAACAACGGCTTCTGGTGCGAGCTGCAACGGCTGAGAAGCTAATGACCTGGGGCTCAGTTGGAGAGGGTTCAGTGAGTCCAGAGGAGGTCAGGGATAGCTGGGCTGTTGCAGGTGAGAATCTGGCAAGCTCTAGAGGAGCGTCTGTGACCTGGCAATGCTGGCGATGCAAAGCAAGTTAAGCTGTGAAGTGGAGAAGGGGTGGCAACTCTTGAACAGATCTGCTAGTAACAAGCTGCTTCTCCATCTCTGTGGAAACATTCTGATCCATGAAGCAACTCTTGCATACACTTGAGCAATCGGCAACCTGAGCACTTGGAAGAGGTAGAGAGCTTGGCGAGTCCATCAGCAAGACATGAAGAGCAGGGGAGTTTTTGCGTGAGATTTGTGCTGAGTGGAGCTTGGTGAGGAGCTCTCTGGTGCCCTTTCTGTCCTAAGTGATCTGTAAGCTCCTTATTGTTTCATTGTGCTTAATTTCATATAGACTAATTGAAACGCTATGGAGAGGTTACTCCACCGAGAAGGAGGTTGCATTCTATCCAGATTTTCCGGGGCTTGATCTGCCGACGATCAAGGGATCACCCACCTTAAGGGCACGCCAAGGAGTAGGGGAAAGTTATCCCCGAACCTTGTAAACGAGCCTTGTTAGCGTTTTTGGTTTGCTTTTCATTCCTGCAGTTATACTCTATTTTGTTTTTGCTTCCGCTGTGCTACTAACCCTAACTGTAGAGAAATCCTAAAAGTGCAAGAAGTTTGTGTCTGGCTATATTCACCCCCCCCCCTCTCTAGTCATCCATGATCCAACAAGTAGTATCAGAGCTTGGGGCTCTGTTCAAGCGGCTTAACATCCGAGAGCTATCAACAATGGCTTTAAGAGATGGATTTAGCACCACTCGACCTCCCTTCTTCGATAGATCAGATTTTCACTATTGGAGGTCTCGCATAGAGTACTACCTCAAGACCGACATCGGAATGTGGTTCTCCATGAAGGAAGGCTTCACCCCTCCAAGAGACGCGGAGGGAAAAGAATTGGATTCCTCACGGTGGTCGGCTGAGCAAACACGAAAAGGAGAAGCCGATGCGAAGGCGGTGGTGACTTTGCAATGTGGAATGAACAAAGACCAACTAATCAAGGTTGGTCCCTTTACAAGTGCAATGGATTTGTGGAATAAGCTCATCGAACTCCACGAGGACACCCGAGATTCGAGAATAGCCAAGAGGGACTTGTTCCTCAACCAACTTCAAAATCTCTCCATGAAGGAGAGTGAAACGGTAAGTGAGCTTCATAGTAGATTCAAAGAAGTCCTCAACGGTCTTCACTCTATTGACGAAAAGGTCGAGAACCACGACCTTGTGAGGTATGTGTTAAAAGCTTTTCCAATGAATGCCTTGTGGTCATCCATGGTGGATGCCTACAAGGTTTCCAAGGACTTGTCAATTGTAAAATTAGATGATTTATTTTGTGAAATGAAGTTACATGAAATGGCTAACAAAGGCCCCAAGGAGAAGGGGATTGCCCTAGTTGCAGGAGAAAAGACCAACAAGAAGAAGAAGGAGAAGAAGAAGGAGAAGGAGGTTTCTTTGTCTTCATCCGAATCCGAGTCCGAGTTCGAGGAGGATGGCAGCGGGTCTTCTTCCTCTGAGATGACCAACTTTGTTAGAAGGATGATGAGGAAGAGCCGGCGCTTCAAGGGTAAAGGTAACCCTAGTGAAGTTAAAATTGATAAGTCTAATATTACTTGTTATGAGTATAGCAAGAAAGGGCACTTCAAGAAGGACTGCCCAAAACTTAAGAAGAAGGAGGATAAATCCAAGAAGAAGAAGAAGGCCTTGAAGGCCACATGGGATGAATCCTCCTCTAGTTCATCCGAAGAGGAGAAGGATGAGAAGAGTACACGCCATGTAGCACTCATGGCAATTGAAGGAGAAGAGAGCAGTGATGAATCCATGGACTCCTCAAACGTGACTTCATCATCTTCGGATGATGAAGAGGTAATCTCTCCCGAATTAGACAAATGTTATAGAACTATTGCATGTCTAACCGATTTATTGAAAAAGTCAAAAAATAAGATTAAATCATTGAAATTTGAAGTTGAACAGTTGAAATCCTCTAAGGATGAGGATATTGATGATTTGCATGTAGAGATGTTAGAAGATAAAAACAAATCATTGAAGAGTGAGGTTGAGAGACTCAAGAGTATTCTTGAGAAATTCTCAACAAGCTCAAAAACTTTAGATATGATTTTGAATGCACAAAGGGTTGTCTACAACAAGGCCGGTATTGGTTACCGACCTAAAGAATCATCATTTGTTTCCTTAATGTCTAGGATTGATGTTAGACAATTTAAGACTCCTAGGGTTCAAAGGAAAGTAGTCAAGGCATGGGTGCCTAAGTCTTGTATAGTAGGTGCTTTAGGTCCCAAGATTTGGGTACCTAAATCTTCTATCTTTCGTATTGTGTAGGTTGTGATTGAGGGAGAGCATCTATCAACTTGGTTCGTTGATAGTGGGTGGTCCAAACATATGACCGGTGATAGATCCTTATTCACTACCCTTCAAAAAAAAAGTAGAGGTAATGTTTCCTTTGGTAACAATGGTAGTCTTAAGGTTGTAGGAATAGGAGGCATTCAAATATCCGAATGTCTTAGGATTAAGAATATCCTTCTAGTCAAGGGGATGACATTTAATCTCCTAAGTGTTAGTCAATTGTGTGATGCGGGTTACACAATTGATTTTCAATCAAGTCAATGTCTAGTTAGACAACCTGACACCTTTAACACGGTACTAGTAGGAACAAGGATAGATAACATTTACCAAGTTTCCTTTAAAAGTGCTACTAATGCTTTGGTTAAGTGTTTCATGTCAAGAGAAGATGAATCCACCCTTTGGCACTGGAGACTAGCACACGTGAACATGAAGAATATCCGGAAGTTGGCCAACAAGGGATTAGTTCGTGGCTTACCAAGCATCAAGTATGAAAAGGACAAACTTTGTGATGTATGTCAAATGGGTAAGCAAACAAAATCTGTACATAAAGGTAAAAGCACTGTAAGTACTTCTACCGCTTTAGATTTACTTCACATGGACTTGTTTGATTGTAGCACTATTATATCCTTGAATGGTAGTAGATATTGTTTTGTGATCATTAATGATTTTACTAGATATAAATGGACCTATTTTCTAAAATATAAGGACCAAACCTTAGATGTTTTTATTTCATTTTGTAGAAGAGTTGAAAACGAAAAATCATCAACAATTAAAATAATTAGGAGTGATCATGGAGGTGAATTTCAAAATCAAAGATTTTTAGAGTTTTATCAAGAGAGAGGGTATAGACACGAGTTCTCTACTCCTAGAACGCCTGATAACCATCATTTTGTTGATTATTTTAGGCTCTAAAATCCATGTTTGATCCACATTTTATTTGCTTAAGTTTGCAATTGTATTAGGTTCCATGTATTTCCTCTATTTTGGCTTTTAATTCAAATCTTTGTATATTTGGGATATTTTTTGGCACTAAATTTGAATATCATTTTGTAGGCTTCAAATGATCATGGACCTAGATCAAATCGGGTCAGACTTGAGTCAGCATTGGATCCAGATCAAAGGAATCAAGCATCGGATTAATAGGAGTCGTCCATTCCAGAGAACGGCTAGATCTGAGCCATCGGTCATCTTCTGGTCAATCCGAGTTCAGGATTGAGTCAATCATGACCATAGATCAAGATCTGAAAATTTTAGCAAAATCAGAAGTATTCTGACCGTTGGATCAAGCTCAAGATGTTCTTGACCATCCATTCAAGAAAAAGGAAGATCTAGACCATCCGCCACTGATCTGGTTAATCCGAGCTGGGGATAGGTAGATCAGCACCATTGATTGGGATCTGTGGAGTTTGGTTCAGATCTGAAGAGATTCGACCATTGGATGAAGTCAGATTGATCTCAGCCGTCCGTTGCTTCCATCATCATATGGCTTAACTCAAATGCTGGGCTGAGGCTGATTGAACCCAAGTGCTAGGCTGACTGTTGGCTTGGCTTGACTGAACCGGACTGCTTGATTGAACTTAACTCGGGGTTGAATCAAATCGCTGAAGCTGGCTGACTGGACCGAATTGAAGGAAGATTGAACCCAAGCTGATCTGTGAGTGGCTTGGCTGACCAAACCCACGCGCAAATGAGCCAAACAAAAGGGACAAGCAGCAGCTAGGGGACGCATCCTCTCGAATCCATCTTCTCCACAGGCGAGGGCGATCGAGAAGAGGCCGTTGCAGACGAGGGGTTCCCGTCTCAACCCATCTTCTCTACCTTCACCGCCGGCGGTATTCCCTCCAGCTTCATCGCCGCCGGCCGGTATTCCATCTCCATCTCTTCTCTTTCGGGGTTCGAAGAGAAGAGAGTAAGGGTTCTCTTTCGGGGTTCGAAGAGGGCTTTCCACCGCACGCCATCACACTTCATCGCCGCCGGCCGGACGAGCTAGGGCTCTGGGGGTTCCGAACCCTAGTCGACTTCACCGCCGACGACTTTGCTTTTCTTCTTCAGTAGCTTTCTTCAGCACTCATCTTCACAGCAAATTTCTTTCCAGATAGCAGTTCTTCAATTCAGTTCATTTCCAGCAGTCGACAAATTTCTTCATAGCTTCTTCACAGTTTTCTTTTAGCAGCTTCAATTCCCAGCACAGCTTCTGTTTTCCCAAGTTTTGTTCCTTTTCAATAGCATTCGGCAGCACCTTCTTCTTCGCAGCAACAGATCCAGCAGCCAGCCTTCTTAAGTCGACAGAACCCAATTGGCAGCAGTTGACCTCTTCACAGCACAGATTCTTGGGTCAATTTGCGTGTTTAAACTTGATTCAGTTGTTGATTGTTTTGATAGTTGGTTGTTTGAGCTAAATTGTTGATGTTTGTATCAAGTTTGATCCCTCGGATCTTCAAATGGCACGTATCTTTGTCATCTTAATTCATGCCCATATGTTATTTGGTTAAATGCCTCTTAGAATGATTACTGTCAGTTGTGATGTTTCTTAGTTGATTAATTCTTGTTTTGTATTGCTCTTCCATTGCTTTAAGTTTCATGTTTTCATTTAAATGCAATTAAGTTAGATCAGTTTAGATTTCTTTAATGTTATAGGTTCTGTTCCATGTCTAGGTTTCATTGATGCTTTATTTCAAGTTGAGCTTTTCTTTACTGCACTTGTAATTAGGTTAAATTAGATTTCATTACCTGTACTGTCTTTCTTTAATTAGATTAGATTTCATACCTGCTTTATTATGTCTTTTCGTAGTCTTAAAGTTCAAATCCAAACCCCAGTTTGATATCAAAAATTCAAAAGCAATAAAATACAATCTTGAGGATTATCATGTACCAACTACATTCGTTGGGAGACGACTCGAGTTACTCTATACTACATTAGTATTAGAGGAGTTCGATACTTAAATTGTATTTGAAACCGTGACACGACTGAAACGGTCATCAACGCCACAACAAAATGGTGTTGTGGAGAGGAAGAATCGGGTCTTACAAGAGGCTGCACGAAGCATGCTCAATGAGTACTTCTTACCGAGCTACTTATGGGCTGAAGCTGTGAACACAGCTTGCTACGTGCAAAACCGAGTCCTCATACATAGATTTCTAGGAAAGACTCCTCATGAACTTTGGTTTGGAAAACCACCTACAGTTAAACATCTTAGGGTGTTTGGTTGTAAGGTGTTTATTCTAAACACCAAGGACCATCTTGGGAAGTTCACAGCGAAAGCTGATGAAGGGATACTCGTCGGGTACTCCCTCGTTAGCAATGCTTACCGAGTCTATAACAAGAAGTCTAGAATAGTTGAAGAGTCTTCTAATGTTGTTTTTGAGGAAATTCCAAAAGCAAATGATCAATCAGAAGATGTCGAAGGAGTTCAATTCGAAGTTAGGAAACTAGGTTTGAATGGAAGTCCAAGTGTTGTAGATGGTGGTGATGAGTCTGATGACGGTGAGCCTAGACAACCCATAGATCAGCCGGATCCTGAGGCTGAGCTTGTGTCTAGTGACACCATTCAAGAAGCACCAGCAACACCAAGGCAAACTAGGTTAGCCTCTAGCCATCCCTAAGACCAAATTGTTGGAGATATCCACCATGGGGTTAGGACTAGATCATTCTTTAGGAATGAGGCTAATGAAGTTGCCTTAATTTTCGAAATTGAACCTATAAAAATTGATGAAGCATTAAATGATCCCGATTGGATCATTGCCATGCAAGATGAACTAGGTCAATTCGAAGGAAGTCAAGTTTGGGACCTAGTCCCTAGACCTAAGAAGACCACCATTATTAGAACCAAATGTGTCTTCAAAAATAAATTGAACCATAAGGGAGAAATCGTAAGAAACAAGGCACGCTTAGTAGCTAAGGGCTACAGTCATGTTGAAGGCCTTGATTACGATGAGACCTATGCTCCCGTGGCACGATTAGAGTCCATCGGTTGATGCTTGCATTGGCAGTACATCGAGGTTTCAAGCTCTACCAAATGGATGTCAAATCGACCTTTCTAAATGGTTTCATAAGAGAAGAGGTCTATGTCGAACAACCTCCGGGGTTTGAGAGTTCCAAATTTCCAAACCACGTGTTCAAGCTTAAGAAGGCGCTCTACGACCTTAAACAAGCACCCCGAGCTTGGTATGAGCGGTTGTCGACATTTCTCATTGAAAAGGTATTGTTAGAGGACAAATAGACCCTACACTATTTCTACGAAGAGATGGTGAAAATATATTTGTAGCCCAAGTGTATGTCGATGACATAATTTGTGGCTCAAACAATAAGGGCTATTTAAATGAATTTATTGGACATATGTAGAGTGAATTTGACATGAGTCTAGTGGGAGAGTTGACTTTCTTCCTTGGACATGAAATCAAGCAAACTCGTGACGGAAACCATGTGCACCAATCAAAATACACTTAAGAGATGCTCTGAAAATTTAACATGAGTGATTCGAAAGAGGTAACCACTCCCATGGCTACAAACACACCGTTAGGCAATGATGAGAGTGGTAAACCTGTTGACTTAACTCAATACCGGAGCATGATAGGTAGTCTGCTATGTTGGATCGCGAAAACCGATAGAGGGGGGGGTGAATATCGGTAATTGTTCGGAAATTCGTAAAGAGCAGTTGCACAGCGGAAATTTAAAAACAGCACACAGACACAGTCGATTTACATGGTTCGGAGCCTGTGTCGACTCCTACTCCAAGGCCCACGGTCGTTGACCGTTTACTTTGGGCAATTCTATATACGCGCAAAACAGTTTACAATATATGATTACAAATAAGTCCAATAGAATAATAATATTAAAATTTCGATCTTCGTTACCGACGTCCGAAGTGTATTGACTTGTTCGGGGCAGCGGGACGTCGTCGGCTCGAGTTGGAGTGTTTCCGGAGCAAGGCACGAGCGTAGAAGATCGTTGGGGCGTTGAGAGAACAGTTGTGTCGAAGCCTTGGTCGAAGGTCCCTTATATAGGGCCTGGGGGCGCCCGGGATGTCGGGGGTGCCCCCTACGTGGCCTTCGATCCGCCAAAGTCTCGGTCGTGTCTGATCCTCTGGATCCGCTTTGACCGGGGCGCCCGCAGCGCTCGGGGCGCCCGGATTGACCGGGTCAAACCCTATCCTTTGGCTTCGCTTGGCTTCGAGGGGTTTGGGTTCGATGTATGCGCATGGGGGCGCCCGGGACGCAGGGGACGCCCAGGAGCAGCGCGGGCGCCCGGGAGCACGGGGGCGCCCCGCCCAGCAGCTATTCGAACTCTTTTTCCTTTGTTATGTTTTGTATGTACCTTGTGGCCGCCCGGGACACTCCGAGCGCCCTACTCAGCCATTGCCTCTCTCCTTTGAGGCTTTCTGAGCTGCAGACACACGTTCCTTCGGTCCTGCATCCAGGGTTAGTCCAAAACACAATAATATAATAAAATATTAGATTATACAGCCTTAGCTGTCTTGGTTCTAACTTTGGTCTCCAAAATGGAGCCCTAGGTCGAACCGACGCCTACTGTTCCCTCGACGGGGAACGCGTCCTCACCTACTCCTCTCGGGAGAATTTACATGATGCCAACCATTCCTCTGGTTGGACTTTTGCCTGACGGTCCTTTGTTAGGTCTTGTAAACTGGCAGTCCTTCGCCAGTTGCCTAGCAGTCCTTCGCTAGGGCTTTAGTCCCAGGCTGTCCTTCGCCTGGAGCCTAGCAGTCCTTCGCTAGGGCTTGATACTGGCAGTCCTTCGCCAGTTGCCTAGTAATTCTTTGCTAGGGCTTTCTTTCCTGGCATTCCTTTGCCAGTGCCTAGCAGTCCTTCGCTAGGGCTTTTCCTGCACACTAGATTAACTTGTTATAAAACAAGAAAGACTTAACTTTTGACCTATGTTGCCATTATCAAAACATGGGTTTGACTTAGGTGCATTCTGCACCAACAATCTCCCTCTTTTTGATTTATGGCAACCCTAGTTCAAAAAGTTAAGTTTAAGCAAAACATGAAAAAGCTTTAACTTTTGTTCCCTCCCCCTGGAATGAATCTCCCCCTAGATTTTTCAAAAATTCGTGGGGTAAAAAAAACTTTACTTGTACTTTGAAAACTTTTTGAAAATGTTAGCTTAAGTAAGAATTTTAGTTTTAATACGGTTTTGAAAAACTTAAGCTTTAGAGTACCTAAAAAAAATTTTGACAAGCTTAAGTAAGAAATTTTTGAAAGGCTAGAGTACTTAGCAAAATTTTGAAAGCTTTGAATAAAAATTTTGAGGCTGGAGTACTTAGCAAAATTTTGAAAGCTTTGAATAAAAATTTTGAGGCTAGAGTACTTAGCAACATTTTGAAAGCTTGGAAAAAATTTTGAGGCTAGAGTACTTAGCAATATTTTGAAAGCTTGGAAAAAAAAAATTTTTGAAGCTCGAGTACTTAGCAAAATTTTGAAGGCTTTAATAAAAAATCTTAGCAGCATTTTGAAAGCTTTAAGAAATTTTGAAACTAAAGTACTCAAGCAAAATTTTGAAAGCTTTAAGAACTTTTGAAACTGGAGTACTTAGGCAAAATTTTAAAAGCTTTAAGAACTTTTGAAACTGGAGTACTTAGGCAAAATTTTGAAAGCTTTAAGAACTTAAGTACTTCTTCAAAAAGTTTAAGCTTTTGAATAAAGGATAAGTATATTTTTGGACCTTTTTGAATAAAGGAAAATTTTTGAAAAAGTAAAAGTAATTTTTCTCTAATTTTTCTCTTTCCTTTCCTATCTCTCCCCCTTTGCCATATATCAAAACAAGATAAATATGATTGCATAAAGGAAATAATAATTTGCTGTACTGAACCAATTCATAATTAGATTTATACTAAATCAATCAATTTTCTCTGTAGGGACCTGTCTAACCCAATTAGCTACTTACTAACTGTTATAAACAGTAGTTTTTGCTAGGGTTGGTCAAGTTAAGTGTTTCTGTTCAAGTTAGATTTTCTAAACTTGACACTTAACTCGATTGCTGTTTAAGTTGTATTTAGTGCCCCAATTACTGCAGATGCACTGACTTAAAGCATCTTGAATTAAGACAAAGACCTAAGCATCTCAACCCTTTCTAGATTATCAATCAAAAGTACCCTAAAGTGCTTGTGAGATGCTGGCTTCTAAGTCTATAGGTGCATGCAGTTCTAGGGTTAGGGCCTAGGCTAAGTCCATTTTCGAAAAAGCCCTAATTTTTTAAAGGGGGTAGTTTTGTAATAAAACTATGTAAAAAGTGAAAACTGATTTTGAAATTAAGTAAAGCAGTTTTTCAAATTAATTTTTTAGAAAACTGATTTTTGAAATCAAGTAGAGCAGTAAAAAAATTTGAGATACTCTATTCTACAGAGCACAATCCTAATTGCAAAAAGAACAAGTACTCATAAACTGATCAACAGAAAGTAGTCAACATAGTCAAGAGTCAAACATAGTCAACCCTACTGAGTAGGGGCAGTCAAATGCTGGTACAATACTAATCAGATCTAAGATGAGGGACCGGGATGATCGGAGGAGCCTGGCTGCCAGGATCGAAATAGGGTCATCATCTCATGATACTCTGCCTCTCTGGCCTCCCTCTTGGCTCGAAGGGCGCTCATGTAACTGTTGTAGTAACCCATATTTGTCTCCATGTTTTCGGCGTGATTGGCCTCCACTTCCTCTCGGAGGCTCTGAACATGTGTCTCTAGCTGAGTCACTCGATCGTAGAGTGTCGGTGGAGCGGGCTCATCTATGTGCGCTCGGGCTGCTGCTGCTAGATCTCCGACGTCGACCTCAACCTCCTCGTCTGAGTCGACTGGTGCTCCGGCCTGCTGTCGTCTCCAACTAAGAACCCCGGTGGCCGACACCTCTAGACCCGCTAAGGAAAAGTTCCTAAATCCTATTTCGTCAAAGTCGGTCATAGCGGAAATTTCACCAATGGTAATGTCCCGACCGTGGTGATGAAGGAGGGATGTAATGATGTGGCAATATGGTGTGCGCACTCGTCCCTGGGTCGTGACACTGGACGCATGCAGAATGGTATGAAACATATGGAGTCCAATGTCTAGGTCAAGGTGATGGACTAGGGCATAAAGAAGAAAAGCATGAAAGGGTCGCATAGTCCCTAGGTCTCTGGTGGAAAGTGGTAAGATACATCGGACTAGAACCCTATACAAGGCATAGTTCTGGGCCTGAAGTTCTACAGCTTGGAAGCGTCTATTTTCTGGGAGGTCTGCCCTATAGAAATAGGAGTGAATGGTATCTAGGGTAATCTCTGAGTAGGGAGGATCAAATGGGGGGTTCCTAGGAGGATAACAACAGAATGTAGACTGGGAGGGTCGCAGTCCTAGGAAGCGGTTCAACAGAGTAGGGGTTATAGTCAAAGGAATCCCTTGGACAGTGGTGTGAAACATAAGATTATCTTGTCGAATTATATTATTATAAAATTCTACGCATAAAGATTCATTAATGGTATGCGTGCAGAAGACAAGATTGTCCAATTGATAGAAGTTGATGATGTTCATGGCGACAGGGCATGATTGGGTAAAAAAATGCCTATTGAGATAACTCGTTTTAATAGGCTTGTAGATTGTTTGTGCAAACCTATTACATAGCTCTAGGGTAGGAAATCTAGGGTCCGGACTAGGTTCGGCAACGGGGTTGGCCGGGTTTGGTCGGCGTCTTCTAAGTTAAAGAAATTAAAAGAAGCATAAGGATATTGCAAAAATAAATTTTAAATGCAATAATAATTTCAATAAAATTATACCGGGCAGCTCGGGGAGGCATAGTTGAGGATGAGGACTTGTAAGACCTTCTTGAAGAGAAAGAAGTGAAGAAGGAGGTTGATTTTGGTGTGGGAAGAGAGGGGGTTTCGGGTGCCTTATATAGGAAAGTTAATGGGGGCGCCCGGGAGCTCCCGGGCGCCCAGGACAGGTCATACTGCCAACGGCAGTAACTTTGACTGCATGGGGGAGCCCGGGACGGTCCGGGCGCCCTCGACAGGCTGCAATGCAGCTTTTGCTGCATGGTTGTGGTGGGGGCGCCCGCGTGGTTCCGGGCACCCTGGTCAAGGGTAGGTAAAGACAAAAATTTGTCTTGTCATTGTCTAACTATAGTTTAATCGATTTGACCATGGTTGGAATTGATTTTGACTGCATTGACCATGGTTTGACAAGGTTGACCGTTGTTTGACCATGTTGACCAAGGTTTGACCGAGTTCTGAACTACAGGATTAACTCAAAATTAAAGAATTTACAATTGAGTCTTAATCCTAGTGTCTCACCCAAATCTAAGGTTTTCAATCACGTTAGCCTTATAGGTTTTATGAGACAGATTTTGACTAGTAAAAATATTTTGAAAAAAAATTTGATTAATTTTGAAAACAACTACATTTTTGAAAACGTAATTAATTTTGAAAATAATTAAATTTTGAAAACTTAATTAATGTTGAAATTTTTGAAAAGATCTACAAATAACTGAAATTTTGTGTTAGATTCGAATTTGATAAAAAATAATTTGAATTTGAGTTTCAAAAATTGGCTTCCAGGTCTTTGCGAGGCACTAGGCCTTCTTTGGCCGTAGCCTTATGGGATCATCTACCCTTTCCTTGACAAAGCCTTTTAATGAAATTTCATTTTCAAAAATTCTTTGAAAAATTTCTGGTCTAACTAGTTTGGGTCTTGGATCGGTAGCTTCGGCTAGTTGCGCCAAATTGGCTTCCCTAACGTACTATCATCTCACCTCCACCCAATACTATGTTGTCAAATTTCAGCTAAGTTTGTTTAGTCCTTAAGCTAGCCTAAGTCTAAGCATGGTATATTGTAGAAATTAAATAACCAACCAATCAAGCAATTTAAATCAAGAATAACAAGGTTATCTAATAATGAAAATAGTTTTCAGTTTGGCTCCCCCTGGACTAAAACCACGGTGATGGTTGGGGAAGATGTGAATCTTGTCCTTGGGGATCCAATACTGATTTGATCCAGTCGGTTTGTTCAGGTATAGTTTAGGTACCCATGCCTGAATTTTACCTCTGGACTGATTCAATACAGCAAAGTATGATCTTTGCCGAGATTTGGTTCTATAGCCCAATCCGGATCGATTTAGAACTGATTTCTGTTTTCCAAGGATCATGTCAAGACCTTTGGAACCAGATGTAAATCGTTCTAACGCTGATCTAAGATCCTTAACCTGAGTTTTCAGGGAGGAGTTTTCCTTTTCAAGTTTTTCAACTTGAGTAGGAGTTCCTTCCTGAACCTTCTCAGTTAAGGGTTTAGAGTCAGCTCCCTCTTTCAGGAGTTTTACTTCCTGTCGGAGGGATTCAACTCGGAGTTTGGCTTTGGCCAAATCTCGAGAAAGAAATGAAATTAACTCACTTAATTGCAATCTATTAAAACTAGTTACCTTAATTTCTCCGTCTTCTGTGAAGGTCAGCTCGCCGTCCTCTTGTTCTGTTTCTGACTCAGTCTGAACTTTATCTGAGGCGGTCAGAGCTAGGAGGATGGACTGGGGTGCCTCTTCTTCTTCTTCTGAGGACGATTCGTCCCAGGTTGCTTGCAGTGCCTTCTTTCTTCTCGTCCTTTTTGTCTCCTTTAGGTTAGGCACTCTGACTTGTAGTGGCCCTTTTTCTTGCACTCGTAGCAGGTCACGTTAGGCTTGTTTGCGGGTTCAGCTGGTTCGTCCTTTCTTCGGCCGGTTTTCTGTTTGTTGGTTCGGTTCTTCAGCTCCTTGTAGTAGCTTCGAGCGAGCCGGACCAGCTTAGTTTGTTCTCCTTCTTCGTCTTCTGAGTCTGAGTTTGAGTTAGACTCAGGTTCGGGTTCAGGCTTCTTCTTTATTGTCCTTCCAGTTTTACCTGCAACGAAAGCAATACCTTTCTCGACCACGTTGGTGTTAGTTTGTTCGTGCAGTTCTAGTTCGGAAAACAATTCATCTAATTTTACTTTAGAAAGATCCCTAGAGACCTTGTATGCATCTACCATAGATGCCCACAAGGTGTTTCTAGGGAAAGCGTTTAAGGCATACCTGATTAGGTCACGGTTTTCAACCTTATGGACCTATTGTGTGAAGACCGTTCATTACCTCTTGGATTCGTGCGTGGAGATGGGCTGCTGTTTCGTTGTCGGCCATCTTGATGGTGTAGAGTTTGTTTAGTAGCAGATCCCTCTTACTGATCCGAGTATCCGAAGTACCTTCGTGCAGCTCGATCAGTTTTGTCCACAGCTCCTTTGCACTATTGAAAGGGCCCACGCGGTTCAGCTCCTCCTTCGTCAGCCCGCATTGTAGGGTTTGTGTTGCTTTTGCGTCGGCTTCTATCTTACGTTTAAGGGAGCTGTCCCATTCGGAGTAGCTTTGTGGTTGTCCTTCGGCGTTTCGGGGGATCTCCAGACCGGACTGGATAATGATCCACATATCCACCTGAGTTTTCAGGTGGACCTCCATACGACTTTTCCAGTAAGAAAAGTCTTCTCCACTGAAAAGTGGAGGTCTGGCGGTGCTGAATCCCTCTTGCATGGCCATTTTAATCTGAAAAAAAAACTAACAGAAAAATAAATTTTCCAAGACTAGGTCTTGGATTAGTAGTGCTGGATAAGGGAAATAAAATATCGAGGGGTGTTGCACCAACCTCGATTAACAAAAAAAATTCGAACGAAAAAAAATATTTAAAAAAAATCGAAAATAATAACGAAAATCCGAAAAGAAATTTTCAAACTGGTGGTTGCACCAAGTTTGAACTTCCCCGCTCTGATACCACTTGTTGGATCGTGAAAACCGATAGAGGGGGGGGTGAATATCGGTAATCGTTCAGAAATTCGTAAAGAGCAGTTGCACAGCGGAAATTTAAAAACAGCTCACAGACACAGTCGATTTACATGGTTCGGAGCCTGTGTCGACTCCTACTCCAAGGCCCACGGTCGTTGACCGTTTACTTTGGGCAATTCTATATACGCGCAAAATAGTTTACAATATATGATTACAAATAAGTGCAATAGAATAATAATATTAAAATTTTGATCTTCGTTACCGACGTCCGAAGTGTATTGACTTGTTCGAGGCAGCGGGACGTCGTCGGCTCGAGTTGGAGTGTTTCCGGAGCAAGGCATGAGCGTAGAAGATCGTTGGGGCGTTGAGAGAACAGTTGTGTCGAAGCCTTGGTCGAAGGTCCCTTATATAGGGCCTGGGGGCGCCCGGGATGTCGGGGGCGCCCCCCACGTGGCCTTCGATCCGCCAAAGTCTCGGTCGCATCTGATCCTCTGGATCCGCTTTGACCGGGGCGCCCGCAGCACTCGGGGCGCCCGGATTGACCGGGTCAAACTCTATCCTTTGGCTTCGCTTGGCTTCGAGGGGTTTGGGTTCGATGTATGCGCATGGGGGCGCCCGGGACGCAGGGGGCGCCCGGGAGCAGCGCGGGCGCTCGGGAGCACGGGGGTGCCCCGCCCAGCAGCTATTCGAACTCTTTTTCCTTTGTTATGTTTTGTATGTACCTTGGGGGCGCCCGGGACACTCCGGGCGCCCTACTCAGCCATTGCCTCTCTCCTTTGAGGCTTTCTGAGCTGCAGACACAAGTTCCTTCGGTCCTGCATCCAGGGTTAGTCCAAAACACAATAATATAATAAAATATTAGATTTTACAGCCTTAGTTGTCATGGTTCTGACTTTGGTCTCCAAAATGGAGCCCTAGGTCGAACCGACGCCTACTGTTCCCTCGACGGGGAACGCGTCCTCACCTACTCCTCTCGGGAGAATTTACCTGATGCCAACCGTTCCTCTGGTTTGACTTTTGCCTGACGGTCCTTTGTCAGGTCTTGTAAACTGGCAGTCCTTCGCTAGGGCTTTAGTCCCAGGCTGTCCTTCGCCTGGAGCCTAGCAGTCCTTCGCTAGGGCTTGATACTGGCAGTCCTTCGCCAGTTGCCTAGTAATCCTTTGCTAGGGCTTTCTTTCCTGACATTCCTTTGCCAGTGCCTAGCAGTCCTTCGCTAGGGCTTTTCCTGCACACTAGATTAACTTGTTAGAAAACAAGAAAGACTTAACTTTTGACCTATGTTGCCATTATCAAAACACGGATTTGACTTAGGTGCATTCTGCACCAACATGCTATACCTCATAGCTAGTCGACCTGATATACTTTTTACTGTGGGTATGTGCGCTAGGTATCAAGTCTGTGCCAAGGAATCTCATCTAATTGTTGTTAAATGAATTTTGAGATACTTGAAGGGCACAATTGGAGTTGGTCTTTGGTACCCCTGTACTGAATCATTTGACCTAATGGGCTACACCGATTCCGACTATGCTGGGTGCAAGTTGGATGGGAAGAGCACAAGTGGGGGCTGCCAATTCTTAGGATCATCACTAGTTAGTTGGTCAAGTCGGAAGCAACATTGTGTTGCTCTCTCCACGACCGAGGCAGAATATATCGCCATGGGAGAGAGTGTATCGCAATTGTTGTGGATGATTCATACACTTGAGGACTATGGATTAACCTATAAGGGTGTGCAAGTGTTGTGTGACAACATAAGCACGATAAACCTAACCAAGAATCCAGTCCATCATTCTAGGGCCAAGCATATTGAAGTGTGTCACCACTTCATTAGAGATTATGTTGCTAGAGGAGACATTGTACTCTCACATGTAGAGTCCAAATCGAACCTAGCGGACATTTTCACTAAACCACTCCTCGAGAATGAGTTTAGCTTCTTTCTAAGGGAATTGGGAATGTGTCGTGCTTCATAGGTTTAAAAAGCATCCAAAACCCTTCATGATTATTTCAAATTGTTGGGAACAATTATTGGGTAACTTGGGGACATCTCATACAAACTATAAGGTTTAAAAAAATGTTTTTGTTTGCTAGATATGGGGTGAGATGCTAGGATCAACCTAATTACTCAAAATGTCAATGCATCCCTTGAGAAATTAGGTTGACGAGATAATAATCATTAAGCTGACCAAGTATAGGGAAAACCAATGCATAACATATGTGTACTTGGCTCCATGATCATACTTGGACATTCCAATCAAGGAAACTTGATTGGAGACTTTATTTTGATACAAACTTGTTTGAAATTGAATGGATGTTTGTGATTGAATTTGACTTCACTTGGGTGGAGCAAATTGATTTGTTAAAACCATAAGGACCTTTGATCCTTGTTAAGGGATTAATTATAGTCAAGGAAAACCCCCAAGGTCGATAATGTTCCACCTGATCATATCAGAATTCGATCCGAAATCTGAAACTGAAGTCTCTATTCATATCAGAAAAATTCCTGATACCTGATTGGTCACCAGACCGATCAGGAGGTGGCCTGATCGGTCACCGGACCAATCAGGAGTAGGACTGATCGGTCCACTTGACCGATCAAGCTAAGTCTACGAATTCCCCTGAAATCTCACTGTGTTGGCCTAGATCGGTCCACTGACCGATCTGGCCCCCTGTGGTGATCGGTCTACCGACCGATCAGGAGGGTCACAGAAAAACTCACAAGCCCACTGTTCGCTCCCTGATCGATCGACAGACCGATCAGGGGCTTGCATGATCGGTCACCCGATCGATCAGGACCAAGCCAAACCGATCAGGTTGTAGCCTTATCGGTCTGGGTGCTCTTGGATCTAACGGTGATCCGTTCGATCGTAATAAATTCTGGTTGGAGATCGGTCCACCAACCAGTTTAATCACGTATTCTCTTCATCCTTAACCTAGCGCCGAAACCCCTCATCTTCTTCCTCTTGCGCGTGCGATCTTCTCCTGCTGTGAGTTCTTGGGTTGGCGCTCGAATTATCCTGCTCAAGTTTCCTGCGATTTGTCAGCGGTGTGTGAGCTCGTGACTTCTTCCTGCGCACGTCCTCTGCATCGCTCCATTCTCTACGAGGCTTTTCTCTCGACTTGAGATGTGTTCTTCCGAAGTCAATCAACCTCATGGCCCCTAAGTAAGTTTTTGTGTTTTGATTACTTCATCAATCACGATTTATGGAAGCTAACCGTGTTGATTCTTTGTGTGATTGTGTACCGTGACCTTGCCCTTGCCGTGCCTTACCCATATGATCAAACCTTATTGTCACTTGATTCTTGATCAATCATTCCGTTAATCTTGTGTGGTTCACTTTGGGTTGTGGCGTGACCTTGCCATGATCCTTAACCCTACTGATTAAACCTAATCATTTCCAATCTGTGTCATGATCTTACTTTCTTATGATCATTATTTGATTGAATGTTGTCCTCTTTATTCAACATTAGGAAATCTTCCAAAGGTAAAGAACCGGCCGAGGGTACCTCCCGTTCCAGGGTTCCCTCTTCATCTGATAGACCACAACCTCCCTGTGATTCACGATTCCAAAATGTTCATTTCGAATTTTTCTTTCATAGCCGCACCTTCAAGCTCCTACCTTGTCGAACTGTGGACTGAGCGTTTGTTTACGAGCACTGTTCATCAGTACGACAGATCGTTGAGCATTATGAACTTCAATCCATTCTCTTCCTTGAGCGGCCGATAAATTTTGATTTAGTCTCCAAATTTTATAACAACATGGTCAGTGGAGAGGGTTTAGGGTATAGGACCCGTGTTGCCGGTATCAACCTCAGTTTTGATTTATCATCTTTCACTGCCTTCCTTGATTGTCGACATTCGGATAATGATTTTCCGCTCTACCCTTTTCTTCCGGATCCTCTACCGGTTCCCTTCGATGCAGTCACTCCTGACTCTATCTATGAGAACTTTTTCGGCCATCCCAGGCCAGGGGGTCCCGGTGAGCCCGCCGGTGATTTCCCCACATTTGCTGCTCTCCGCCTTTCCCCCGCTGATTATGTCTTGTTTAAAATTATCACTAACTGTCTGATACCTATTACTTCGAAGCCCTTAGCCGAAATTCGCTCATTCCACTGCTTGCTGCTCTATGGGATGCATCAGCAGTTAGACTTTGACATAGTGACTACCATTTATTTCTCCATCATCAACTACAGCCAGATCGACTGTCAGACGGTTTATATGCCTTTTGGACATATCATTACTTCCTGGCTTCATTCGGTCGGCATCGACGTATTGTTAGTGATATAAGAAAATTGTCCTAAGGCAATCGCCTTATGATTGTAATTATTTATTTTAATAAATGAATGTTCACTATTTGAGTATACATGTTTATGTATATAATTGAGATCCTAAACTCATTTACTGAATGTCCGCAATACAAGTCACAGCATGAGAGAATTTGTGACGAATTCACAACTAGTGATTATCTCTACATGTGCAATTGTGAAGTATTGAAATTATCCCTAGTCGATGAATTGATAAATACGGACACTATCAATTCTGTTGAGACTAGCATGGGTTATTCTCTAATCAACTGATTCTCACTGGCTGGTGACATTGGGATGTCCGGAGATAAACATGAATGCTAGTTAAGGGAACTAGTTCATTGGAGTGACTGGCTGTAAAATTTCATATGGTAGTCTACATATAGATATGTCAGTGAAGTTCTTACTGCAGCTTAAGTGCGATGTTCCTTTGACTTGCGGTGTTCAAGTCATCTTGGTCATGGAGACTTATACTTTGACATCTTAAGCAAGCATCTCCAAGGAGGTGTGGACCTAGGATGATTGGGTATAAGCCGAAGTGCTCGAAGATGTTTGAACAGCCTACGAAGGATTCACCACTCCTTGCGAGGAGATGTATACCCAAGGCCTATCGTCGGATTTTTACTCGAAGTCTCTGGCCAGAGCATGACATGTTCAGAGTATGAATCTCTTAGATACATGAGAGTAATTAGAATCCGTAGGACGAGAAAATATTACTTGGGCTAGGTGTGACGTAGTCAGCCTAGTGGGGACTGACACACATAGACTATGTCCTGAACCAAGTGGGTATAAGATGGTGAAGGGAATGGGGCACGATTTATTATAGCTGCTGAAGGGTTTCAGAATTATTTCTGAGGTCAACCGTTGATCTTTCGATTAATTGGGGATCATGATGTACTACTAGGTGTCACTCATGATCGTTCTATAATTGGTTAATTATAGACGGCCAACATAAATCGAAAGCCTATTTAGTCACACGCACTACGAGTAATCTGAGGGATTTAAAACGAGTTGAAAATTGGATTTTCCAATCAAGAGAAATGAAGTTTGGTTGAGCCAAACGATAAGTTGAATCTGAATTTTTCAGAGACGCATCGGAAGCGTAAAATGGCTAAGTCTTTTGAAGACTTAATAGATGAATTAAATGAGTTTAATTCATTGGGGCGTGGCTTGGATTGGCCGGCCAAAGAGGGCCCCCACCCTCTTTGTTTGGCTGGCCACATTAAAAGGATAGAACCAAATTGTTTGGTTCAAATTATAAAATAAACCGAGCGTGGTTTGTTTTATAAAATTATGGATAAAGAAATTTATATAAAGAGATTTATTTTTTATGAAAATTAAAATGAACCATGGATTGGTTTATTTTATTTTATAAAATCAATAATGGATTGATTTACCATGATAAAAAAATTTATATAAAGAAATTTCTTTCCATAATAAAAGGGGAGACATGGTTGTTTTTATTATAAATTAAATTATAATAAAAACTTGGCATGATGGAATAATTCATAGAAAAATTTATATGATAAATTTCTTATGAAAATTTATTCCATAAAAAGGAGATTGGCGATTGAGAGGCTACTATATAAATGAACCAAGGCAAGGCTTGGAGATTAATCTAAGATATCAAGGAATAAGCCCTCTCTCTCTCCTTCTCTCCCTCTCCCTTCTCTAGTGCGGCCGGCCACAAGGTTGCCGTGAGCAACTTTGCTCTCTCCACAATTTGCCGTGAGCAACTTTGCTCTCCACAATTTGCCATGAGCAACAATTATTGGAGAAGGCCACCAATTTCATTGGAGAAGGATTAATTTCAAACAATTAATCGGAGAAGAGCCGGATTAATTGCATGCGTTGCAATTAATTGGAGAGGAACATGATTAATTGCATGTGTTGCAATTAATTGGAGAGGAGCATGATCAATTGGGCGCAAGTCATCTTCCTCCTTCTCGCCGGAATTGTGATTCCGGCCAACCTTGGTGGTGAGTTTTTCTGATATGATTAATTCTCTTGGTTTTTCTTATCGCGTTCTCGGAGAATCTAGTAGTTCTCGAGAACACGAAACTCGTGGCTTTGTGAAGTCATCTCAAAGATACTCGGCGTGGACACGAATAGAGGCGCAGCTTCCGAGGGACGCTTATGGTTGGAGCTCGTCCCTTCCTTCGAGTTACGCGAGGTAATAAGTAAATTAGTTAACTTTCTGCAAAATTTTAAATGTATGATTATGTCTGCACAATATAAGGTTGCATGCTTAGATGTGTGGTTAAATAATTTGTGAAATTATTTATGCTAAACCTTCCGCTGCACGTAATTAATTTTAAAATTACGAACCCACATCCATGTCAACATGCACCCGGTCCCAACACGTATTGCAGGGCAGGATTGTGCCGATGGTCCGGCAAGACTGCCGACTTGGCCAGCGCGCATTGGCCCAGTCTGGCATTATTGTTGGACCGCAGGGGCTGAGGTGGAAGGATAGGAGAGGTTTGGGGGAGTTACCTAGGGCGACTCATGTTCAGATACCCGCAGCTCCAGCTTTTCATCAGGAGCCACCCGCTGCTGCAGGGGGCCACTATGAGTACGAGCTGGATCCCGATCTTCGCTGGCAGGTTGCGGAGCTAGAGCAAACCATGCAGCGCGAGCTTCATATCTCCAAGCTCTGGCGTCAGAAGGTTCGGTCTGAGCTTCGGTCCTTCGATCGCCGATTACTCGCGCTAGAGTCCGACGTCTTGGGGATCCGATCCAACAGCAGACATGGTATGAGGAGTGGCGCCAGCATACGTTTCCTGGAGCTGCGCCCTCCAGCAGCACTGCACCAGGGAGCTTCATCTCTATTGATGATTCATCTGACGACGATCCTGCTGAGGATTGATTATGGCTATACTCAGATCTAGCTCTCATGATTTGTGTTTTGACTGTTCTGACTTATGATCTGATTGTCATTACTGGGTGATGTACTTGACTATATTCTGATGCTGTGTGATGCATCTGACTTTATGCCTTATTTCCATGTATGACTGGCTACTCCATGTTTATTACTAGTTCTGGTTTTTACTTTATTCCTTGATTCATATGTTGCCTGTGATTGCTATGTCCTATTTTATATTTATCACATGGTTTCATAAGTTTATTAATCAATCATATCTTTGTTGTTTTGGGAGAACCCCTAGGGTTTAAGGGGAGTATGTTTAAACTTAACAACCAGTCTACACCATTTTCGCTGTTTGACAAAGGGGGAGAGTGTGGTTTGGTTAAGTTTAGAACTACTACGAGTTTACCTGTTGTAGGGGGAGGATCCTGATTCTCCTACAATTCTGAAATTTGAGATGACTGAATTCAAATTCCTAAACTTAAAATCGGGTTGTCTAACAACAAAAAGGGGGAGATTGTTGATGCAGTCTGACCCTAATTATTATTTTGGTATTGACATCGATTTTAGTTTAGGTTAATGAGATGATTGAGATTAAGTCCTGGTCGGGGACTGGGCACGGAGTTGAATGAAATCCTAGCTTGGGAAGCTAGGTGATTGAAATCCTGGCTTGGAGGGCCGGGTCCTAGCCTGGAGAGCTAGGTTGGATGAAATCCTGGCATGGAGGGTCAGGTCCTAGCTTGGAGAGCTAGGTTTGATGAAATCCTAGCTTGGAGGGTCAGGTCCTGGCTTGGAAGGCCAGGTGGATGAAATCCTGACTTGGAGGGCCAGGTGGATGAAATCCTGTCTTGGATGGCCAGGTCCTAGCTTGGAGGGCTAGTTTGATAAAACCCTGGCTTGGAGGGCCAGGTCCTAGCTTGGAGGGCTAGGTTGAAGTCCCGGTGAGTGAAACTGGGCACCGAGTCTTGGTCCGGGGGACTAAGAACGAGTCAGAGAAGGGTTGGAAGCTTGTTCTCGTGACTTAGAGAAGATTTGACCTTGCCTGGATCGGTCTGGTGACCGATCAGGGAAGTTGGCACGAAGTTCCCTCATTGGATCGGTCTGGTGACCGATCCAGCTATGTCTGATCGGTCTGGTGACAGATCAGGTAGCATACAGTGAGATTGGGAACCTTACTGATCGACTCCTGATCGGTCTGGTGACCGATCCGGGAGCATATAGTGAGATTGGGAACCTTACTGATCAACTCCTGATCGGTCTGGTGACCAATCAGGGATACTATTCAGATCATTCTAGTGAACGATCAATTATCGCAAGGTTCTCACTATAACCGATCAGGCTGGAGCCTGATCGGTCAGGAGGTGCTCTGATCGGTCTGTAGACTGATCAGGTCACACCCTGATCGGTTTGGGGACCGATCAGGAGGTTTGGACTGCGAAGCTGGAAAGACTTGGATCGGTCTGCTGATCGATCACGAAGAAGTCGCGATTTCTGATTTCTCACTGGGGACCGATCAGGCTGGAGCCTGATCGGTCTAGACCCATCCTGATCGGTCTGGTGACTGATCAGGAGTCACTCTGATCGGTCCGGGGACCGATCAGTAGTTGACAGCTTTAATTCAAAAGCGTTGTAAGAGCTCTGATCGCGTTCTGATTACTACTGATACACTACTGATTTTTGCTCTGATTTGTGATTCTCTGTTTATTTGCTGTGCTAATGACCTGCTAAGTGTGCAGATGACAGGGTTGGATTCAAACACTCAAGGAGGGTCAATGGGAGTCTTTCCTTGGAGCAGGTTTGTCCATTTCTTCTTCGCAGGAAACAACGGTTTCTGGCGCGAGCTACAACGGCTGAGAAGCTGATGACTTGGGGCTCAGCTGGAGAGGGTTCAGTGAGTCCAGAGGAGGTCAGGGATAGCTGGGCTGTTGCAGATGAGAAGCTGGCAAGCTCCAGAGGAGCGTCTATGACCTGGCGATGCTGGCGATACAAAGCAGGTTATGCTGTGAAGTGGAGAAGGGGTGGCAACTCTTGAACAGATCTGCTAATAACAATTTGCTTCTCTATCTCTGTGGAAACATTCTGATCCTTGAAGCAACTCTTGCATACACTTAAGAAATCGGCAACCTGAGCACTTGGAAGAGGCAGAGAGCTTGGCGAGTCCATCAGTAGGACACGAAGAGCAGGGAGTTCTTGCATGAGATCTGTGCTGAGTGGAACTTGGTGAGGAGCTCTCTGGTGCCCTTTCTGTCCTAAGTGATCTGTAAGCTCCTTATTGTTTCATTGTGCTTATTTTTATATACACTGATTGAATCGCTGTGGAGAGGTTACTCCACCGAGAAGGAGGTTGCATTTTATCAGAATTTTCCGGGGCTTGATCTGCCGACGATCAAGGGATCGCCCACCTTAAGGGCACGCCAAGGAGTAGGGGCAAGTTATCCCCGAATCTTGTAAATGAGCCTTGTTAGCGTTTTTGGTTTGCTTTTCATTCCTACAGTTATACTCTGTTTTGTTTTTGCTTCCACTGTGCTACTAACCCTAACTGCAGAGAAATCCTAAAAGTGCAAGAAGTTTGTGTCTGGCTTTATTCACCCCCCCCCCCTCTCTAGCCATCCATGTTCCAATAGAAGTAAGGGGGTGAAACCCCTTTTATACTTGATCTTGGGCGCCTGAGTGGCTATAGGGGCGCCCTTCACGTCACCCGTTCAACTGCGTCCTTTTCCACAGACTCGGGTAACCTTTATCCTGTTCTTGGGTGCTTGGGAGCACTAGGGTGCCTGAAAGCAACGAGGCGCTTGGGAGCTGACGTGGTGAGTCCAACCAGCGACTGTCAACTCATCTTTGCTACCTGCTGAGAAAACCCATCTAGGGTGTCTGAGTCCTCTCAGGCGCCTTGGTTCTCGGGCGCCTGAGCCCTCTTAGGTGCCCCTGATCGCAGCAACTGGTTCCTTTAGCCTACAACCAACGTTAGTCCAAGAACACAATATAATAAAGTAAATGAATGCATGAATGGTAGCTAGAGTTGTCTGGTTCTAACTTTCGATTTCAAATGAAATTCTAGGTCGAACCGACGCCTACTGTTCTCTCTTCCAAGGAACACGTCCTCACTTACTTCACATTGGAGAAGTTACATTTTGTCAACCGGCTCCTCCGGTTGGACTTTTACTCGGCCTTTGAAACTCTCGGATCTCGAGACGTCCGAACCTCGACCTATCTCTACTTCTGTCAGTAGTCCTCGCTCGGTCTTCTGCCCGATCTTCCAGATCAGGTTATCATGCCCAGTCCTCGACCAGGTCTTCATGCCCAATTCTTTAAACTAGGTCTTCGTTCCTAACCCTTGGTCAGGTCTTCAGGGTCCAACCCTCGGCTAGGACTTCGTGTGGGATCGTTGTAATCGATAGAGGGGGGGTGAATACCGATTACTAATATTTTTCGAAATAATCAGAAAAACATAGTGGAAGAATAAAAACACAATGCTAACACGTTTCTTTTTACTTGGTTCAGAGTCTTTAATGGTTCCTACTCAAGGCCCATGGTCCTTGACCATTTTCGTTGGACAATTCTATAAGTCAAATAAATGTTACAAATGTGTAATTCAAAGTACAAAATTGAAACAACAAATTTTAAATTATACCGACGATACAATAAGGGTTGTAGAGCGTCTTGGGTGACGTGTCATCGATCTTGATCATTTATGGCATGGAAAAACTCGAGCACGGAAGAAGTCTGAAGAGCAGTAGAGTGCTTGAGTTGTAAGAAAGATTTTCTATGTTGAATGTGAATTAATGTTGGAAAGCAAAGGGGTGAAGCCCCTTTTATACACTATTCTCGGGCGCCTGAGGCTTATGGGGCGCCTGCCACGTGTAGCAAATCGGGCACGTGCTTATCTGCAAACTCGGTCAAACACCTATCCTTCGGTCTTGGGCACCTGGGATACTTGAGGCACCTGATGGCTCATGGCCGTCTGAGATGCTGACGTGGCAACCCTGCTAGCTCAGCCTCTCCCTCCGCTGAGAAATACCATCTGGGGTGCCTGATACCTATCAGGCGCCTGGCTTCTCAAGCGCCTGAATACTTTCAGGTGCCTGGGATGCAGAATCTACATCCTTTCAATCCTACAACCAGGGTTAGTCCAAGAACAGTATAATATAAATAATAAGTGTATAAATCATAGCCGGAGATGTCTTGGTTCTTACTTTGGATTTCAAAATAAAATCCTAGGTCGAACTGACGCCTACTATTCCCTCTTCCGGGGAGCACGTCCTCACCTACTCCTCTCAGGAGAAGTTACCTTTTGCCAACCGGCTCCTCCAGGTGGACTTTTGCTCGGCCTCCGAGACTGTCGGATCTCGAGACGTCCATACCTTGACCCGCCTCTACTTCTGTCCACAATCCTCTCTCGGATAAGACTCTTGCCCAATCATCCGGATCAGGACTTCGCCCAGGTCTTCTTGCCCAACTCTCGGCCAGGTCTTCTTGCCCAGTCCTTGACCAAGACACTTGCTCAATCCTGCAGTTCAAGACTTCGTGCTTAGGTGAACTAGGACTTTCCTGCACACTTGGTAAATCCATTAGATCACAATATAAACTTAACTTTAAACACTTTGTCATTATCAAAACCAGGTTCGATCTGATGCTTCCGGCACAACACTTCGTGCCCAATTCCTCGAACCAGGTCTTCGTGCCCAACCCTCAGTCAGGTCTTCGGTGCCTAGCCCTCGGCTAGGACTTCGTGCCTAGTCCTTGACTAGGACATCATGCTCAACCCTGCAGGTCAAGACTTCATGCTTAGGTAAACTAGGGCATTCCTGCATGCTTAGTAAATTCATTAGATCACCACATAAACTTATTTTGAACCTTTTGTCATTATCAAAACCAGATTCGATTTGGTACTTCCGGCACCAACAGAAAAGAGGGGGGTACTATAACCTTCTTGATGAGTCATTTAAAAGAAAATATCATGCACGGAAAAAAGAACGAGAGAAATATGTCAAGACTTAGTCTTGGATTAATAGTGTCAAAGAAAAGAGATGATGCAGAAAAAATTGAAGAAAAAAATAAAATAATAAAATTCATTGAATGGTGGTTGCACCAATTAAGAGCTTCCCCGCTCTAATGTCAATCATAGGATCGAGAAAAGTGCTAGTGGAGGTTAATAGCGCGTGTCACTTTTTCATGATTTTTGAAAAGTACACAGCGAAAATGAAATAAAGATAAGCATAATGATAACATTTTTATTTTTACTTGGTTCATAATCTGTACTGATAGTCCAAGGCCGAACATTGTTGATCGATTTCGATCGGCAATCAACTAAGAGTCTTTCCTCCGAACAATGATTCGGAGGCAAAGGTTTGATGTTTACAAAAATTCTAGGAATGATAACACATTATTGTTCCTTACTAATTAAAGGCGACAATGATCGGGTTTGACTGGTCAACATCGGCGATTTGAAGGCGACATACACGATTTCATCGCGCGCAAGTGTTCTCCTCTGGCGGCTTGGCCGCCGGCCGCCTTTCTTCACTGGCGATGCATTCTGTGTTTCCTCCCCTGGTATCCTTCAAGTCTTCTAAACCTTCTATTCCTGTCTGTGATGGTGTTTCCCATCAAAGTATCGTCATCGGCGAGGCGAAGCCAGAGAATGAAGAGTCGCTGGCTAATGCTAAACCTAATCTGGGCTCTACATCATTAGATGGATCTCCAGACCATATTTCCTCTCAAGTGGCTTTGAAATCAAACACATCATATGCAGCGGCCGTGAATCCCATCTCCCCCCATTCGACCAAGAAGAGCTTTGTTGATATAGGAGCTAATTTCAAGCCGATTACAATCTATAACAACAAGCCTGGTATCTTTTATTCAGAGGATGAGATTATAGGTATGCCGTCTCCTTATCAGTTCTCCTTAATTGGCAAATTTTCAGGTTGGCAACCAAATCAAGCAATCATTGAACAAGCTTTTAGTAACCTTGGGCTTTCTGGATTCTATAATATACGCTTATTGCGAGCTGGGTACATTTTTATTCATCTTACCTCAAATGTGTTGGTGCAAGTTTCATCAATGATATTCCTCTTTAAGTGTTTTAATGTTTGACAATACACTTAAGACAGTGATACATTTAACAGACAAAGGGGAGTAAGAGAGAAGTAACCAAAGCTGAAGAAAAGCCCTAGTTAACCTAGGCATCGAAGCCCTAAGTCCCAGCAAAGGGCTGCTGGGCACCTAGCAAAGGGCTACTAGGTATCGAAACCCCAAGACCTAGCGAAGGGCTGCTAGGTATCGAAACCCCAAGACCTAGCGAAGGGATGCTAGGCACCTAGCGAAGGGCTGCTAGGCATAGAAGACCTAGCGAAGGACTGCTAGGCACCTGGCGAAGGATTGCTAGGGAATGAAGTCTTGGTCCGAGGGACTAAGCAACTTAGCTGAGCGATGACTAAGGATAGGAGTAGAGACGGGTCAGGGTTTGGGCGTCTCGAGGTCCGAAAGTATCGGAAGCTAAGCAAAAGTCCACCCGAAGGGCTGGGTGGCAACCATCTCCTGAAAGGAGTAGGTGAAGGGCGAGTTCTCGGGGATAGGAACTCGTGCCGGTTCGACCTAGGGTTTCGTGAAAATCCGAAGTCAAAACCAAGTCCTTAAGGCTAACATGATATGTATCTATGCTTTGTGTTTGTGTATCTTGCAGGTATCAAGAACCGGAGACAAAGCAGGTAAACTAGGTAAAAGACATGGTTTGCAGGCTTTAAGGGGGGCGCCCCCAGCAAGGGGGGCGCCCCCAGCAAGGGGGGCACCCCCAGGCAGTACTAAAAATGCATGTTATGGTGAAGCAGACAGAACAGATGTCAACCGGGGCGCCCGGAGCGTCCGGGGCGCCCGGATTCGTAGTTGTTTTGCTGTTTCGAAGCCAGAACACAGGATGAGCCCTCACGGGGGTGCCTAGAGCGTCCGGGGCGCCCTGGTCAATGATCTTATCACCCGTGGCGAGGTAGGCGCAAGGATAAGGTTTGACCGAGTCTTCCGGGGCGCCCCCAGGAGGCCTATATAAGGGGCTTCGACCCCTCTGCTTCAGACACGGCTTCCAAGAACCATTCCAAACATTCTGACCGACGACAACGCACTAGAAACGAGGCTCCACGATCGGGAGGCTCCAGGAGGAAGTGCGCGGCACTTCAGAGGTCCAGATCGTCCAAGCTTCAGATCTTGTTTGTTCGGTTTGAGTTTACTATTAGGCACTTAATTTTACTTATATTTTGATTGTAAACTTGCACTGTAAGTCGGGTTTCTCCACCTCCGGAAAGTCCGAGAAGGAGACCAATAGTGGACGGGCGTTCCCTTGCATAGGCCTTGGATGTACTGACCCTGGGGGGTCGGGAACCAAGTAAAAATCCGCTGTGTCACTGTCGTGCTTTATTTCATTCTGTTTGTTTTCCGCTGCTACTAATATTCTAAGTCCAGTATGAAAGTTTTACGAAGAATTCCGAAAGGTTTTTTTTCGATCGATATTCACCCCCCCCCCTCTATCGACGGCACCGGTCCTACAATTGGTATCAGAGCCGAGCCGCTCTTCACCGGACTAACCGCCGACGGAGCAAAGACGATAGGAGTTGAGGGGGAGCCCAGGGGTGAATCAGGTATATTTTATTTAAAATGTCCATTTGTAAATTCCATATTATTTGTTTCAGGTGCAGGGAGAGAGGGCACTATAAAAATCAGTGCCCTACTCGTAAGATTCGGTCTACATCACCGGTGGCGAAGGAGGCACCAGCGCCAGGAAACTGGAGGGACAAAAGTCACGTACAATGCTTCAAATGCAAGACATATGGACATTACAAAAACAAGTGTCCGGCGAAGGTACACAAGATTTATGTTCCAAAAATTTTACGAGTTCCTGCACTGCCATGTGATAAAGTAGTTAATTTTTCTAATAAAGTTGATTTACTGCATAGTAAAATTAACTTTTTGCATGTTAAATTACAAAACGTGAATATGACCAAAATATTAGAAATTAATTGTTTAATTCAGAATATCAATTCAGAAATTAATAAAATTAACTCTGATAATTTTTCTGATAAAATTAATTCTGATAATTTATCTGATAAGATTAATTCTAATAATTTATCTGATGAAATTAATTCTAATAATTTATCTAATGAAATTAATTCTAATAATTTATCTGATGAAATTAATTCTAATAATTTATCTGATAAAATTAATTCTAATAATTTATCTGATAAAATTAATTCTAATAATTTATCTAATGAAATTAATTCTAATAATTTTTTTGATAAAATTAACTCTGATAATATTTCTGATAAAATTAATTCAGATAATTTTTCTGATAAAATTAGTTCTGATAATTTTAATTCAGACAAAATTAATCCTAAGGATAAATCCAAATTCAAATTTGAATTTCCTAAGGATAAATTCGAATTCAAATTTGAATATCTTAAGGATAAATCCGAAATTAATCCTGAAAATCTCAAGATTAATTCAGAAATTAATTCTGAAAATCTTAAAGATAATCTAGAGATTAATGTTGAAAATATTGAAAATATATCTGAGGATAATTTTGAAGATACAATTCTCCTAGATAATAATTTAATTATAGACAACATTAAAGATTATAACAAAACCTTAATTAGTGGCCTAAATTACTCCACCTACTGTAAGGAAATTGAAAGACCTAATCTTGAGGAGGATATACAACTATGATAAAGGCCATAGTTAATAAAAATTACAAAAATTCAAATAAATCAAAATTATTAGAAAAACTTGAAAAGAAAGATAAAAATGAAGAAGAAATTTTTGAAATAATGAAAATGATGAATTTAAATCCACAATTATTAATTAATCATTATAATCTTAATTAAATCTTAATTTAATCCTAATTAAATTTGAATTAAATCATAATTTAATCCTAAAATTAAATCATAATTTAATCATAATTAAATTCAAATTAAATCTTAATTAAATATTAATTAAATTCAAATTAAATCTTAATTAAATATTAATTAAATTCAAATTAAATCTTAATTAAATATTAATTAAATTCAAATTAAATCTTAATTAAATATTAATTAAATTCAAATTAAATCTTAATTATATTCAAATTAAATTTTAATTAAATATTAATTAAATTCAAATTAAATCTTAATTAAATATTAATTAAATTCAAATTAAATCTTAAATAAATATTAATTAAATTCAAATTAAATCTTAATTAAATATTAATTAAATTCAAATTAAATTTTAATTAAATATTAATTAAATTCAAATTAAATATTAATTAAATTCAAATTAAATCATAATTAAACTCAAATTAAATCTTGATTAAATATTCATTAAATTCAAATTAAATCTTAATTAAAATAATTTTAAATTAAATTAAATTCAAATTCAAATTCAAATTAAATTAGAATTAAATTAAATTCAAATTAAATCTTAATTAAATATTAATTAAATTCAAATTCGAAATTAATTCAAATTAAATCAACTCAAGCTTAATTCAACACAAATTAATTGAAAATTAAATTCATTAATTCTCAATTGATTAATTAATTAAGTCAACTTCAATCAATTCTTAATCAACCTGAATTCAACTAAAATCTTAAATAATTTAAACTCAAACTAAAATAAAATTTTACCCAATCTGTAACAATTAAAATTAATAACATTAAATATGTCAAAGTGGGTTGACATATTGGCGAGTTCATACGACATGTATCAAATCGAGAATTTGATACATTTTTAGAAACTAAATGAAATGATTTGAATTGTTTGACTCATGCATAATTGTCATGCCATGCATTTGCAATTTTTTTTAAATATATGGCATGTCATTCATATTTACATTTTATGCATATATTAGAACGGCTATAGGAAAAGGATTAATTGAAACTTGATCAACCTAGTATTGGGTGGAGGTGAGATGATAGTACGTTAGGGAAGCCATCTTGGCGGAACTAGCCGAAGCTACCGATCCAAGACTCAAACTAGTTAGACCAGAATTTTTCAAAAAGTAACTTTGAAAATGAAATTTCATTAAAAGGCTTTGTCAAGGAAAGAGTTGATGATCCAATAAGGCTACGGCCAAAGAAGGCCTAGTGCCTCGCCAAGACCTGGAAGCCAATTTTTGAAATTCAAATTCAAGTTACTCCTTGTCAAATTCGAATCTAACACAAGCTTCAATTAAATCTTAGAGTTAATAATAAATTAAGAAAAATGATTCAAGCATCTCACAATACACCTATAAGGCAACTATGCTTGTTGTATTGATACATCTAAAATGGGTGAGATGTTAAGGACTAATGAATTGAAAAATATTTTTCAAAATTATTTTTCAAAACTGTTAGAATATTTTCCTAAAAATATATTTTCAAAATAGTGTTTCAACATAATAATGTTTTTATGGAATTCATGCTTGTCTGATTGAATATACATATTATATGTTTTCAAAAATTGTTTGACTCACACAATTAGACACAAGTCTCATAGGATAACACTAAAGTTCCTTAAGGCAATTAGATAGAGTCAAACGGTATCGGGTACAGGGGGAGTGCTTTTCATTTTTTTTGTTTTCGAAAACTATATTTTAAACATTACTATTATTTGAAAATAATTTTTGAAAGCTGAGCTTTAAATCATTATCACTTGTGTTTTTCGAAAAAGGTTGATGTTGTAAAAATATATGTTCAAAAATTTATCTGTCTCTTTGACTTTGATAAACCCTAAAGACACAGAGAAAAGGTTCACTTCATGATTTTCAAGGACTCCTAGGATGTGTCAAATTTAGGGGGAGTCTGAGTCAAGGAATTTCATAAAAATTTGTTTTTGGTAATTATTCATTTTCTTAATATTTCTTTTTAATCTGAATCAAACCTTAAGACTCAGAGGAAGAGTACTTGTGGTCAACAAGCTTCCCAGGACTGGGTCGAGTTTAGGGGGAGATCAAATTAGAAGAATTATTGAAAATTTCAAATATTTTCATGCGCGGTATTTTCAAATCCTGTTGAAAACATAAGTATTTTTTTTCAAAATACTATCAATTTTTTAGTTTTCAAAAATTCATCGGGTTTTTGATCAATTTAAAATAATACCTTGAGTTTAAAAAAAAAATTCAGGACACTTATACATTTTTTGCAAAATATATTTTAAATTTTTTTTCAAATCAAGTATTATGACTTCAAAAATTTATACATTTTTTTTGCAAAATATACTTATGTCCTATTATTCTATTTTTCAAAAGTTATGAAATTATTTTTTACTTGACTTTGAAAAATTTCCAGGACACTTAGGAAAATATCCTTATAGTCAACAAGGTTTCCCAGGATTGTGTCAGACTAGAAAAGAAACTTAGTCAAGTAAAATATTATGTTTCAAAAATTACCTATATTTCTCAAAAATAGTTAGTACTTACAAAATAAGCATTTTTTTTCAAAAGCTATGCATTTTCCAAAAAGTACTTTATCTCCATCAAAAAAAAAATTATTACAAATTCCTTCAAAAGTACTTGCATGTTGTTAAAGATCATTTTCAAAGTACTTATACTTTTCAAAGTGAATAACACCTTTTTCAAAATTATACATTTTTTCCAAAAATACAATATATCATTCAAAATACAATGCTTACAAAATTTCTGCACCAAGTATTTTTCAAAAAGAACCAAAATTTCTCATTGTTGGTGCAAGTATTTTCTTGGGTTTTTTTTATGTATGACAAAGGGGGAGAGGTATGCTTAAGTTAGAAATTTTTTCTTATTTTTCCTAGAGTCAATTTTTCCCCAAGGATAGTAAGTTAGCCCCTTAAACCAATCTAACTTAAGTTATTGTCAAACATCAAAAGGGGGGAGATTGTTGGTGCAAGTTGCATCAATGATATTCCTCTTTAAGTGTTTTAATGTTTGACAATACACTTAAGACAGTGATACATTGAACAGACAAAGGGGAGTAAGAGAGAAGTAACCAAAGCTGAAGAAAAGCCCTAGTTAACCTAGGCATCGAAACCCTAAGTCCCAGCAAAGGGCTGCTGGGCACCTAGCGAAGGGCTGCTAGGTATCGAAACCCCAAGACCTAGCGAAGGGCTGCTAGGCACCTAGCGAAGGGCTGCTAGGTATCGAAACTCCAAGACCTAGCGAAGGGCTGCTAGGCACCTAGCGAAGGGCTGCTAGGCACCTAGCGATGGGCTACTAGGTATCGAAACCCCAAGACCTAGCGAAGGGATGCTAGGCACCTAGCGAAGGGCTGCTAGGCATAGAAGACCTAGCGAAGGACTGCTAGGCACCTGGCGAAGGATTGCTAGGGAATGAAGTCTTGGTCCGAGGGACTAAGCAACTTAGCTGAGCGATGACTAAGGACAGGAGTAGAGACGGGTCAGGATTTGGGCGTCTCGAGGTCCGGAAGTATCGGAAGCTAAGCAAAAGTCCACCCGAAGGGCTGGGTGGAATGTAGCGACCCGCCTTCTCTACCTTAGACGGATCGTTACTTTTTCTACTTCTTGACTCTAATGCACGACTAAGAATGTGGAACTTCTTTTTTTTCTTTTAAATTCATCTAGGGATGATATTCTAACTCTAATAGTCATGCATGATACAATGGCATACTTCCTTTCTCTAGAACTTCACTGCAATGGTACCAGTCGACTGCCATCTAACCAGTCGACTGGTATCGGCCACAGAAAGTTTCTGGGCGCGGCACCAGTCGACTGGCCTCTTGGCAGTCGACTGATGCATCGAACAGAAGCTGCCGTTCGATAGGGCAGTCGACTGGTCCTGTACCAGTCGACTGACACGCCTGAAAACCTGCATTTCAGAATCTGAATTTCATCTCCAAACATCCACCAAACACATACTTTCAAGCCATACACAAACATAACATCATTTCTATACTCTATACTAGTTTTCTAAACATTTTAGCCAATCAAAAAACTTCATAAACTCGAAATTAGGACTTTCTGCGAGATTTAACAAGTTATGCAAATCTATATAAACTTTATGCTAGAGTTTGTACCAAACTTAACTTCTACCCATTTAAACTCATTCCACAAGGTTCTATAACATCACTAAAGCATTATGGAATATGAATGCAACTTTTCTAAGCATAATTGAGCAATAAAAACTTGATTCAAAGGGAAACTAGCTCTATCTTGGCACATGCATCAATAGCTCCAACAAAGTATCAATATTCAAAACTACTCACACTTCTACTCATCCAATGCAATCATAAGGATATGTATGCTAAATGAAATGACATGGAATCTTTACTTGTGGTTTTAAGACATGCAAAATATCTAAAACGCAATTACTTGGATAAATTCTATATAATCTAACTTAAACTAAGACTCTGTAACCAAATGGATTTTGAGTCTTTTATTCCTCTTGTCCCAAGGACCTCTCCAAGGTCAGCCACCACACACACGTCACTCAGCATTGCCTTGTCGCCTTCCTTCAGAATTGTTTGCCTTTACCTTTACCTGCAGCAAGAGGAAATGCAACTAATAAGCAAAAAGCTTAGTAAGTACTATCTAACTCACAAAATCTCGAAAATGTGCAAACATGCTTTTTAAACAATGTGAAATCACATGAGATACTTTTATGCTTAAAAGAAAACTAAACCATGTATACTCAAGCATTAATAAGTCTCAACTTACTTGTTCTTGGCTTAACTTGAACTTTAGCAATTCTTTAACTTTAAATCTTCCTTTAACTTTTAGAAAATTTCTTTAAACTTTAGAAAACTTTGCTAAAGCATATACTTGAAAATAATAACTCACTTGGATCCACTTAAGGCGTAAGTACCATCTTATGCGCGTTCCCTAAAAGGTTGGGGTAGCGAGCCACCAATCCTAATAGAGCAGACCTTGGTCTACCAGGGCCAAGATCTTGGAATTGGACACCTGGATTTCTTTAACGACGCCCTTGGACGCCGGGTACTGGCCTTAGAAAATAAAATACTTACTTTTCTTATCTTGAATGCCTTGGCATTTTAACGAGCATCTTGTGTGCCCAAATCCCTAAGTCTTGACTTTTGAGGATTTCTTAAGGCCTTGGCCTTTTCTTTTCTTATCTTTATCTTCTCTTTTCTTTTCTCATAACTTTTCTTAGACCCTAACCTCATATAGGGTACTTAATTAAACTTATACAAGCATGAATTAAACTAGAATTACATGCAAAATCATAAACTCAAGGAAAATTGCCCTTTAATCTTTTTAACGGGAAAAACTTGCGGAAAACCGCCTCTTACTGCAGGTGAGCAGTACTTACATTGATATCTTGGACTTACAACCAAAATTGACATCTAGGGCTCGGGAGAAACTTGAGATCTCGAAGAACCGTTCGCGCCTACGCGTTCCTCTCGTCGAGACGAACGAAACGCTCCGCCCTCCTTGATTCCTCCTTGGCCGGTGCCCCCTTAGAAGAGGAGAGGAGTCTTGGTGGCGTGCGCACGAGAGAGGGAGAGGGCGGCGTGTGTGCGTCCGGCTTGGGCGAGGGAGAGGAGAGAAATAAAAATTCCTCTCTTTAATTACCTAGTTATACTTAGGGTATTTAAGTCCAACTTATAACTTAAGTTAATATCTCTCTATTTTCTTTCAGCACACCCCTGCTGGGCCTCCTGGTTACCCTGACTAACTCAAGTCGTTGATCTCATGGGAGGTCTCGGGTTCAAAACTCATCCAGACAACTTTTTGCCGAAAATTCTATTTCTTTTAATAAAATACTAAACGGACTCGGAAAATTCCATAAAAATATTCAAAAAATTCCTAAAAATATCTAGAATATTTCTAAAACATTTCTAACTAATTTCAAGGACTTTAAGGACTTAAAGTGGAAATTTTGGGGCGTTACATGGAAACCGTCTCCTGAAAGGAGTAGGTGAAGGGCGAGTTCTCGGGGATAGGAACTCGTGCCGGTTCGACCTAGGGTTTCGTGAAAATCCAAAGTCAGAAACAAGTCCTTAAGGCTAACATGATATGTATCTATGCTTTGTGTTTGTGTATCTTGCAGGTATCAAGAACCGGAGACAAAGCAGGTAAACTAGGTAAAAGACATGGTTTGCAGGCTTTAAGGTGGGCGCCCCCATGCAACCAGGGTGCCCCCAACAGTGGGGGGCGCCCCCAGGCAGTACTAAAAATGTATGTTATGGTGAAGCAGGCAGAACAGGTGTCAACCGGGGCGCCCGGAGCGTCCGCGGCGCCCGGATTCGTAGCTGTTTTGCTGTTTCGAAGCCAGAACACAGGATGAGCCCTCACAGGGGCGCCTGGAGCGTCCGGGGCACCCTGGTCAATGATCTTATCACCCGCAGTGAGGTAGGCGCAAGGATAAGGTTTGACCGAGTCTTCTGGGGCGCCCCCAGCATCCAGGGCGCCCCCAGGAGGCCTATATAAGGGGCTTCGACCCCTCTACTTCAGACACGACTTCCAAGAACCATTCCAAACATTCTGACCGATGATAACGCGCTAGAAATGAGGCTCCACGACCGGGAGGCTCCAGGAGGAAGTGCGCGGCACTTCGGAGGTCCAGATCGGCCAAGCTTCAGATCTTGTTTGTTCGGTTTGAGTTTACTATTACGCACTTAATTTTACTTATATTTTGATTGTAAACTTGCACTGTAAGTCGGGTTTCTCCGCCTCCAGAAAGTCCGGGAAGGAGACCAATAGTGGACGGGCGTTCCCGTGCATAGGCCTTGGATGTACTGACCCTGGGGGGTCGAGAACCAAGTAAAAATCCGCTGTGTCACTGTCGTGCTTTATTTCGTTCTGTTTGTTTTCCGCTGCTACTAATATTCTAAGTCCAGAACGAAAGTTTTACGAAGAATTCCGAAAGTTTTTTTTTTCGATCGATATTCACCCCCCTCTATCGACGGCACCGGTCGTACAAAATGAAGATATGGCGTGAGTTTGGTGTCGAGGGGTTTGGTCTATTGGAGGTGTGCCACTGAGAATCTTCAAGTGGTCGCCTCACTTTTCTTATGATGAAGAGTCATCAGTGGTTCCAATATGGATTCAATTGCCAGACCTTCCAATTCATATGTTTAATAAGCATAGTCTATTTTCAATGGCAAGAATTGTTGGAAAACCAATTAAGATGGATGAAGGCACAGCGGATGGCACCAAACTTTCAGTTGCTCGAATTTGTGTGGAGCTAGATCTATTGAAACCCAGAATTGAAGAATTTTGGATTGGCATAGGGGATGAGAAGCGTCTTCAGAAAATACTATATGAAAAATTGTCTAAATATTGTGTTGATTGTAAGCACTTAGGTCATTCAATAGAGGAGTGCTATATAAATGGAAATAAGCCAGAGCCGATATGGTTGTCTGAAGAAAGAATTAAAGCTGTGGAAGATGATTTGAGGCCTCAGCTAAATAAAAAGATATTCCAAAATACAGGTCCTACCCATTCAGAAGGACAAACATTTGAGTTTGAATTGAAACATGTTGAGAAACAAAAATGGGTTCAGAAGAAGAAGTTAACAGATATCAGTAACAAGGAAGTTAATGTGTTTGATAAAGTAACAAATCGTTTTCAGCCTTTAGCTGATTTAAAAGATGGAGATCATGGTAATAATGAATTCATAAAAGCAACTCAAAATGTATCAAGCAGTGTATCGCAGAAAATTAATGAAAAAGGAGGACTTTTGACTGTTGGTAGCCTAAATAAAGATATGCTTATGGAAAATGGGATTGATCAGGAGGAATTTTCACTAGGGGATAAGGATGTTCTGAATGGAATTGTTACAGAACATAACAAAAACACCAAGCCTAAGAAGAATGTTTCATGGTCGGTGAAGGAAACAGGGTGTCTAAAAGATAAATCAGTAGCAGGCTCTTCTTCTGGGATGAATGTAAACAACTCAAGTTTTCCAATGAAAGAAATTCAACAGACTATAACAAATGAAAAGCCTTGGGATGAGCAAAATGTATCTAATATTGCTGTAACTTCTAAATCCTTTTCGGAAGAGGAAGACGCAGATAATGAGGTTGAGGAACAGCTGCAAAGATCATCTTCTTGTAATTTAGCAGACTTGGAGTCTCAAAAAATATTTAATGGCAGAGCACTGGGGAAAGGAAAAAAATTTCAAAAGCTTCTGTTCCTTTTGTAGCCAGATCAGATGTCCGAAGAGTCACCAGGAGTAAGGCACAAACACTAAATGCTAGTTCTTCAAATCTTTGTTAATGGCAGGTATTATATGGAATATTAGAGGGATTGGGAATGATGCATCACTAAGAAGAATTCAATTTTTAAGAGGAAAGTATCATTTGAATTTCTTGGCCATTCTTGAACCATTTATTAAACTTGATGTGAATTTTATCACTAGGCGATTGGGTTTTGTTAATGCCATTTCTAATTGCTCTGGGAAAATCTAGTTTCTGTTTGATCTTAATATAGAATTTGAATTGCTATTGGATCATGAGCAGTTTCTTCATATGAAAATCAGTTCCCATATTTTTCCTATAAAAATGTTAATTACAGTGATTTATGCTAAGTGTTCTCAATCAGATAGAACTATTCTTTGGAAGAAACTTTTAGAGATTAGCCCAGATGATTCTGAATATTGGTTAATTGGAGGAGACTTTAATGTCATTTCCAGTCCAAATGAGCATTCTAAAGGTTTTATCTCAAAACCTGGTCCAGTTAATGATTTTAATGAATTCCTTATGTTAGCTGGCTTAGTTGATGCGGGATTCGTTGGGGATAGATTCATTTGGACAAATAATAAAATCTGGAAATGTTTGGACAGAATTCTTTTATCTCCTTCTTGGAATGCTAATGAGTTTTTAGTTCGTGTAGAACACCTAAGCAGAGCTGCCTCTGATCGTTGTCCACTGCTCATTACTTTCCCCAAATTCCCAAAACCTGCTGCTTCATTTCGTTTTCAGAACATGTGGATTAAACACTGCAATTTTTTTCAAACTGTCACTTTGAATTGGAGACTGCCAATTGCGGAGAAAGGACTCAAAAAATTACAACTCAAGTTGAAAAGGCTTAAAGAACATTTGAAATGGTGGAATTGGGAGGTCTTTGGGAATATACATGAAAACATCATCAAAGCAGAGGAAAGTTTTGCTGAAGCAGAGAGGAATTTTGACTCAGATCCTTCGGAAGTTAATAAATTAAGCAAAGCTCAGAAACAAGCTCAACTCTTCAACACATTACACATGGAAGAAATTTTTTGGAAACAAAAGGCTGCGGTAAAGTGGATATCAGAAGGTGAAAGAAATACTAAGTTCTTTCATGATTTGGTAAAAAATAAAAGATTGGCTAGCAAGATTTTCAGAGTATGGGATGAAGGCATCTGTTTAGACAAACCAGAGCTAATTCAAGCCTCGAGTTCGGCTTATTTCGAGAAATTATTAGCTGGTGAGTCTTTTAATTGTGATGAGGTTAATTTTGATCATATACCTGCCTTGATTAATATAGGTGACAATGCTAGTATTTCTATGATCCCGGATATGGATGAAATAAAAGGTATTATTTGGGAAATGCCTATGGATAGTGCGGCGGGCCCTGATGGATTCACAACTCAATTCTATAAATCCTGCTGGGATATTATTAAGGATGATATATTGGAAGCAATGTTGGATTTTTTTCATGGTAGCTCAATGCCAAAGGGTATGGTGGCTGCTACAATTATTTTAATTCCAAAAATAGACAATGCACAACAATGGAAAGATTTCAGGCCAATCAGTTTGTGTAATGTTTCAAACAAGATTATCTCCAAGCTATTAGCTTCAAGAATGAGCAAAATCATGAATAAAATCATTTCACCTTCACAGAGTGGTTTTATATCTGGCAGATTGATTTCAGATAATATATTATTGGCTCAAGAGGTTAATCATAAGTTGAATTATCATGTCAGGGGTGGCAACTTAATTTTGAAGCTAGATATGGCTAAAGCTTTTGATAGAGTTCAATGGTCCTTTCTTTTCAAAGTCATGGAAGCTTTTGGATTTTCGGCTACACTTATTGGCCTTATCAAAACGTTGTATTACGGAATGCTGGTTTTCTATTAAAATAAATGGGCATCTGTCGGGTTTCTTTCACTCTAGAAGAGGCCTGAGGCAAGGCGATCCTATTTCTCCATTACTCTTTATCATTGCGGCGGAATTCTTATCTAGAGGTCTGGATGCTTTGTTCAATAAATACTCTCAGTTATATTTCACCCTGGGTTGTGATTTCAAATTATCTCACTTAGCATATGCAGATGATATTGTTATTTTTATGAATGGCTCAATCAATAATGTCAAGCGTATCAAGAAATTTTTAAAGGAGTATGAGATATGCTCGGGCCAATCTATCAATGAGGGTAAAAGTTTATTTTTTCCATCTAAAAGTATCTCAAGTATCAGAAAAGGTTTAATCGCTTCTGTTACTGGTTTTATGGAAGGTCAACAACCAATGATGTATTTGGGTGTCCCTATTATAACTGGAAACAGGAAATCAAGCCATTTTCAATCATTAATTGGAAAAATCAATAAGAGACTAATGGGCTGGAATATTCAAAGACTAACATTTGGTGGTCGTTTGCTACTTATCCAAAGTGTCTTAACTTCAATTCCATTTTTTTACCTTGCAGGTTCTACTTCCACCCTTGGTGGTCCAACATCACATAGAAATGATATTTGCTAACTTTTTCTGGGGTATGTCAACTCAAAAAAGAAATTTCATTGGATAGCTTGGTCTGATATTTGTAAACCTAAGTTGGAGGGAGGATTGGGTATCAGAAAATTATCAGATATTGCCACAGCTACGGCAATGAAGCTTTGGTTTAGGTTCCGGGAACAAGGCACCCCATGGGCAAATTTTCTATTAAAGATGTATTGTCGATCAACTCCTCCAACTGTGGTTTCGGCTAATTGGAGGGCTTCACCTTGTTGGCGCCGCCTTATAAAAATTAGATGCTTAGCAGAGGATAATATTGGTTGGTATGTTGGTAATGGAGAGATATTCTTTGGTATGACACTTGGCTAGATCAAGGTCCACTATATCAAACTTGTGAGGTAGTGGAATACATGATATATTAGTGGGGAAAGATCTAAATTGTCGTGACAGCATTCTTTGGAAACCAGCCTTGGACGGCAAGTTCACATTAAAGTCAGCCTGGAACTGTATCAGAAA
>JAGFNQ010000750.1:770823-830536 GCA_024364735.1 Boesenbergia rotunda
AGATATGGCGAGGGTTTGGTGTCGAGGGATCTGGTCTATTGGAGGTGTGCCATTGAGAATCTTCAAGTGGTCGCCTCACTTTTCTTATGATGAAGAGTCATCAGTTGTTCCAATATGGATTCAATTGCCAGACCTTCTAATTCATATGTTTAATAAGCATAGTCTATTTTCAATGGCAAGAATTGTTGGAAATCCAATTAAGATGGATGAAGGCACAACAGATGGCACTAAACTTTCAGTTGCTCGAATTTGTGTGGAGCTAGATCTGTTGAAATCCAGAATTGAAGAATTTTGGATTGGCATAGGGGATGAGAAGCGTCTTCAGAAAATTCTATATGAAAAATTGCCTAAATATTGTATTGATTGTAAGCACTTGGGAGTGCTATATAAATGGAAATAAGCCAAAGCCAATATGGTTTTCTGAAGAAAGAATTAAAGCTGTGGAAGATGATTTGTGGCCTCAGCAAAGTAAAAAGATATACCAAAATACAGGTCCTACCCATTCAGAAGGACAAACATTTGAGTTTGAATTGAAACATGCTGAGAAACAAAAATGGGTTCAGAAGAAGAAGGTAACAGATATCAGTAACAAGGAAGTTAATGTGTTTGATAAAGGAATAAATCGTTTTCAGCCTTTAGCTGATTTAGAAGATGGAGATCATGGTATCAATGAATTCTTAAAAGCAACTCAAAATGTATCAAGCAGTGAATTGCAGAAAAGTAATGAACAAGGAGGACTTTTGACTGTTGGTAGACTAAATAAAGATATACTTATGGAAAATGGGACTGAACAGGAGGAAATTTCACTAGGGGATAAAGATGTTCAGTATGGCATTGTCACAGAACATAACAAAAACACTAAGCCTAAACAGAATGTTTCATGGTCGGTGAAGGAAACAGGGTGTCTAAAGGATAAATCAGTAGCAGGCTCTTCTCCTGGGATGTATGTAAACAACTCAGGTTTTCCAATGGAAGAAATTCAACAGGTTGTAACAAATGAAAAGCCTTGGGATGAGCAAAATGTATCTAATATTGCTGTAACTTCTAAATCCTTTTCAGAAGAGGAAGACACAGATAATGAGGTGGAGGAACAGCTGCAAAGATCATCTTCCTGTAATTTAGCAGATTTGGAGCCTCAAAAAATATATAATGGCAAAGCAATGGGGAAAGGAAAAAAAATTTCAAAAGCTTCTGTTCCTTTTACTGCCAGATCAGATATCCGAAGAGTCACCAGGAGCAAGGCACAAACACAAAATGCTAGTTCTTCAAATATTTGTTAATGGCAGGTATTATATGGAATATTAGAGGGATTGGGAATGACGCATCACTAAGAAGAACTCAATTTTTAAGAGGAAAGTATCACCTGAATTTCTTGGCCATTCTTGAACCATTTATTAAACTTGATGTGAATTTTATCACTAGGCGATTGGGTTTTGTTAATGCCATTTCTAATTGCTCTGGGAAAATCTGGTTTCTATTTGATGCTAATATAGAATTTGAATTGCTATTGGATCATGAGCAGTTTCTTCATATGAAAATCAGCTCCCATATTTTTCCTATAAAAATGTTAATTACAGTAATTTATGCTAAGTGTTCTCAATCAGATAGAACTATTCTTTGGAAGAAACTTTTAGAGATTAGCCCAGATGATTCTGAATATTGGTTAATTGGAGGAGACTTTAATGTCATTTCCAGTCCAAATGAGCATTCTAAAGGGTTTATCTCAAAACCTGGTCCAGTTAACGATTTTAATGAATTCCTTATGTTAGCTGGTTTAGTTGATGTGGGATTCGTTGGAGATAGATTCACTTGGACAAATAATAAAATCTGGAAACGTTTGGACAGTATTCTTTTATCTCCTTCTTGGAATGCTAGTGAGTTTTTAGTTCGGATAGAACACCTAAGCAGAGCAGCCTCTGATCATTGTCCACTGCTCATTACTTTCCCCAAATTCCCGAAACCTGCTGCTTCTTTTCGTTTTCAGAACATGTGGATTAAACACTGCAATTTTTTCCAAACTGTTACTTTGAATTGGAGGCTGCCGATTGAAGAGAAAGGTCTCCAAAAATTACAACTCAAGTTGAAAAGGCTTAAAGAACATTTGAAATGGTGGAATTGGGAGGTCTTTGGAAATATACATGATAATATCATCAAAGCAGAGGAAAGTTTTGCTGAAGCTGAGAGGAATTTTGACTCAGATCCTTCGAAAGTTAATAAATTAAGCAAAGCTCAGAAACAGGCTCAACTCTTCAATACACTACACGTGGAAGAAAGTTTTTGGAAACAAAAGGCTGCGGTAAAGTGGATATCAGAAGGTGAAAGAAATACTAAGTTCTTTCATGATTTGGTAAAAAATAAAAGATTGGCTAGCAGGATTTTCAGAGTATGGGATGAAGGCATCTGTTTAGACAAATCGGAGCTAATTCAAGCTTCGAGTTCAGCTTATTTTGAGAAATTATTAACTGGTGAGTCTTTTAATTGTGATGAGGTTAATTTTGATCATATACCTGCCTTGATTAATATAGGTGACAACACTAGTATTTCTATGCTCCCGAATATGGATGAAATAAAAGGTATTATTTGGGATATGTCTATGGATAGTGCGGCGGGCCCTGATAGATTCTCAACTCAATTCTATAAATCCTGCTGGGATATTATTAAGGATGATATATTGGAAGCAGTGTTGGATTTTTTTCATGGTAACTCAATGCCGAAGGGTATGGTGGCTACTACAATTATTTTAATTCCAAAAATAGACAATGCACAACAATAGAAAGATTTCAGACCAATCAGTTTGTGTAATGTTTCAAACAAGATTATCTCCAAGCTATTAGCTTCAAGAATGAGCAAAATCATGAATAAAATCATTTCGCCTTCACAAAGTGGTTTTGTATCTGGCAGATTGATTTCAGATAATATATTATTGGCTCAAGAGGTTAATCATAAGTTGAATTATCATGTCAGGGGTGGCAACTTAATTTTGAAGCTAGATATGGCTAAAGCCTTTGATAGAGTTCAATGGTCCTTTCTTTTTAAAGTCATGGAAGCTTTTGGATTTTCGGCTACTTCTATTGGCCTTATCAAACGATGTATTACAGAATGCTGGTTTTCTGTTAAAATAAATGGGCACCTGTCGGGTTTCTTTCACTCTAGAAGAGGCCTGAGGCAAGGCGATCCTATTTCTCCATTACTCTTTATCATTGCGGCGGAATTCTTATCTAGAGGTCTGGATGCTTTGTTTAATAAATACTCTCAGTCATATTTCACCCTGGGTTGTGATTTCAAATTATCTCACTTAGCATATGCAGATGATATTGTTATTTTTATGAATGGCTCAATCAATAATGTTAAACATATCAAAAATTTTTTAAAGGAGTATGAGATATGCTCGGGCCAATCTATCAATGAGGGTAAAAGTTTATTTTTTCCATCTAAAAGTATCTCAAGTATCAGAAAAGGTTTAATTGCTTCTGTCACTGGTTTTATGGAAGGTCAACAACCAATGATATATTTGGGCGTCCCTATTATAACTGGAAACAGGAAATCAAGCCATTTTCAATCATTGATTGGAAAAATCAATAAGAGACTAATGGGCTGGAATATCCAAAGACTAACATTTGGAGGTCGTTTGCTTCTTATCCAAAGTGTCTTAACATCAATTCCATTTTTTACCTTGCAGGTTCTACTTCCACCCTTGGCGGTCCAACATCACATAGAAATGATATTTGCTAACTTTTTCTGGTGTACGTCTAACTCAAAAAAGAAATTTCATTGGATAGCTTGGTCTGATATTTGTAAACCTAAGTTGGAGGGAGGCTTGGGTATCAGAAAATTATCAGATATTGCCACAGCCACGACAATGAAGCTTTGGTTTAGGTTTCGGGAACAAGGCACCCCATGGGCAAATTTTCTATTAAAGATGTATTATCGATCAACTCCTTCAACTGTGGTTTCGGCTAATTGGAGGGCTTCTCCTTGTTGGCGTCGCCTTATAAAAATTAGATGCTTAGCAGAGGATAATATTGGTTGGTATGTTGGTAATGGAGAGATATACTTTTGGTATGACACTTGGCTAGATCAAGGTCCACTATATCAAACTTGTGAGGTAGTGGAAAACCCAAGCTGGAAAGTGATGGATTTCTTTAGCAAACAAGGCTGGAACACATCCAAACTAATGAACATTGTCCCAGCTAACATTATGGAAGAGATATCGGAGTTTGACATACCTAAGTGGAAGGAAGATGATATATTAGTGGGGAAAGATCTAAATTGCCGTGACAGCATTCTTTGGAAACCAGCCTTGGACGGCAAGTTCACATTAAAGTCAGCCTGGAACTGCATTAGAAACACGCAACAGCCTGTTGAAATCTGGAGAGCTTGCTGGAGTAAGATTCTTTCTCCAAGTATCTCAGTTTTTATTTGGCGTTTTTTACAAAGAAGGTTACCATTAGATGAAATATTACAGCAAAGAGGAGTGGAGTTAGCCTCTAAATGTCAATGTTGCAATGATGTAGAATCTTGGGATCATTGCTTCTACACGGGTCCAATTGCTAAGGAGGTTTGGAGACATTTTTCACAATTATTTGGGGTGGATAGATATCAGATTTTAGAGTGTTGGAGAATTGGAAAATCCTGGTCAAGTGATGGGCATATTAAAGAAGCAATTCCTTTATTGATTTTTTGGCATTTATGGTGCGCTAGAAATGATGCTAAACATCGTGGTACCAGGCCGTCGTCTAATAGAATCATATGGAAGATCAGCTCGTACATACAGATAACTATGGAGCAGGACTGATCAAGAAAAAACAGTGGAAAGGTTATAGAAAGGCAATGGGTGATATGGGTTATCAGTTGGTCAATAGAGTGGTTAATAATATCTCAATAGTGCACTGGAAAATGCCGAAACATGGTATCTATAAGGTTAATACAGATGGGTCTTCAAAAGGTAATCCAGGTCCTGCATCGTATGGAGCTATTATCAGAAATCATGAGGGTCGGATTATGTTAGCAAAGTTTGGTAATATGGGTATTGCTTCGAATGTTAAAGCTGAACTAATTGCAATATTGAAGGGGTTGGAATTATGTTTGTACAATAGTTACACCCCCATCTAGCTAGAATCAGACTCTTTAGTGGCCTTAAAGATGCTACAATCTGCTTTGGTACCATGGAAATATTGCAAGCTGATTACTAAAATTAAAGGTATTTTGAGCCAACATAAGATTTGGCTCACACATACATTTAGGGAGGCTAATTCAGCTGCTGATTACCTAGCAAATCAAGCCTATAGTTCTTCTGCAGAAAGGATTTTGGGCGCTGATTATATAGATAAGATGCTCTTTGGCATTTGCAAATTAGACAGATTAAACATGCCATACATTCGTTTTGCAAAAAAAAATTGTGGATTATTCTATTTGCCAGGGCTGCTGTACCAATAAATGATGAGCAATAAGTCGAGTTATAAAGTTCAGTTTGGCACTTTCTATTTTTTGGCACTTTTTATTTTTGGTAGATTCTGGTTTCATCAGAATTAGCTCTCGGCCTTTAATGTTCTGAAGCTTTGGTAACTGATAGGAACATGTTTGGCACTCGGTACTTAATGTTTAGAATTTATATTCAGAGGTGTCGTTCATACTTAAACCTGCAAGGTTACTGTAATGGGATATCTGGTCCTTGATAATTTCCTTTAGTAATGGTTTTCCTGGTATTTGAAGACTGTTCTTTCATTATTGCAGTGTTCGTTTACTGGATTTCATTGTTGATACCTGCAAAAACAGAACTCTCTGGTGATGTTATTTTTCCTATCATATATTGGCTGAAGGATTATTATTTTATCTTGATACACTGAATTCAGTATTGTCTCTTAGCCAGTGTGTAGAATTGATGGTTGTATGCTAGTCAAAATTGTTTGCAGAATTGTTCTGATATCTGATTCTGAAATTTGCTAGTCTGTCTTCAGAATGCTTAAACTGTATGGCAGCCTGATTACTGCTAGTGATCCTATGAATGGATAATATTGATAAATCCTGATCAAAATAATTTTGATCTCAAAGCTGGTCTATGCTCTGAAACTATGGCTGTTCTCTGAAGCATTGGTTGTTCTCGATAATCTTTCGAAGCTTGTCAGTTTAAATGGCTGCTTTGTATATAAAAATTCTCTGAAAATATTTGTTAAAATTTGTTTGTTTCTTTGCTGTAAATCCATATCAAAAGGTCAGGTTTGGCCCCCCTTCTGTAATGGGTTTTTTCTCTTCTTGGAATAAAATTCTTCTTCTTCTTCAAAAAAAAAAAAGAAAAAAAAAGAAAGACATCATACAATCACCACAGACTTACCAAGTGCGTGCCGGTACGACTTATGACAACAAAAGCAACCAGACAAACCCATCCGGGGCACACAATCATACAATTCACACAAATAAAAGACATATCACAAGATCATGAGAATAAAAGTGAATACATGTGCACCAAAAGAAATACAAATCAAAATCACGCTCGACGGATAGGACTGGCTGCCGGTCCTCTCCTGGCGACTCCAAGTATATGTATGTCAACCTGAAAATGAAAATACAAGTAATGGTAATGAGTCTAGGTTGACTTCGTGGGTATAGAGATAAAAATATGCATGACAGAAATAAGGTAACACAAGCAGTATAGAATTAACGGGATACAATCTCATAGGAGTATCATAAAACATAACTAAAATAACTAAATGAATAAACATACTAGAGTCAGTCTATCCTACGAGGTAATAAGATCATAGACCCCGAAAAACCATCCACAGATATGATCGTACACACGAGCAGTATAAGGTCAATAAACCAAGTGCAACACACAACCTGTATGTGCACACCAAACATATGCAGCAACCATAGCTCAATCAAATACAGCAAATACAAGTAATATAGTGATGCATCATATGCACATGATGCAACGGCTGGTGTCACCCTCTGTATACACTCTGGCTTCTGATATACTGGGTGGCCGAGTGGATAGGATGTTAGGAGCTAAAAAAGCTCGAGAGCTAAGACCAAGCTCCATAACTCCTAAGACCAAGGAGTATAACCCCTAAAACTAAGGGAAAAATACTGGGGAGCTAAAACCAAGCTTCGTAACCCCTAAGACCATTCTTAATTAATTCTTTAGTATATTTAAATTGGTGAACATAATTTTCATCTTTAGTTTGTTTAATTTGAAGTCCTAAGAAAATGTTAACTTACCTACAAGACTCATTTCAAATTCTTTTTCCATTACTTTTATAAATTCTTTTAAAAAACTTGTGTTAGTTGAGCCAAAAATTATATCATCTACATAAATTTGGGCAATGAATATATTATTTTCTAAGGATTTAACAAATAAGGTCGGGTCAATTTAGCCTTGGTTATACCCCTTAGAAACTAAGTGGATAGTCTTTCATACCAGACTCTAGATGCTTGTTTTAGTCCTATAGGGCTTTTTTAAATCTAAAGACATAGCTAGGATATTCTAAGCCCTCAAAACCTGGAGGTGACTTACATAAACTTTCTCCTTTATGAATCCATTTAGAAAGGTTGACTTAACATCCATTTGATATAACTTGAATCCCTTATGGGTTGCGTAGTCCAAAAGCATCCTAATCGATTCAAGTCTAGCTACAGGTATATAGGTTTCGTCATAATATAATCCTTCAAGTTGACCGAACCCTTTAGCCACTAAACGAGCTTTGTTTCTAATTATTTCTCCTTTATCATCCAGCTTATTTCTAAAAACCCACTTAGTGTCTATTGTAGTCTTACGTTCTAATTTTGGTACTAAGTCTCAGACTTGGTTTCTCTCAAATTGGGCTAACAACTAGTCTTACGTTATTAAGACCCTATTTTGGATATAATAGGCTGTATTTATTGTTTCTGTCCAAAGTTGATTTGATAGGTTATATTCGTTGAGCATAGTCCTAACAGCTTCTTGAAGGGTCCTATTCTTTCTTTCAACTATTCTATTTTGTTGAGGGGTTCTAGGGCAAGAGAATTCATGAGTATATTCATTTATTTTACAGAATTCATTAAACTATAAATTTTCAAATTCTCCCCCATGGTCACTTCTAATTCTTTTAATTTTAGTATCTTTTTCATTTTTAAGTACTTTACATAAAGTGTTAAATATTTCAAAAGTTTCATCTTTGATTTTCAAAAACTTAACCCAGGTAAATCTAGAGTAATCGTCAATTATTACTAAGCAATATCAATTTTCGCTTAGTGACTTGGCTCCATGAGAATCAAATAGGTCTAGGTGTAGGAGCTCAAGTGTAGATTGAGTTAGGTCTGATTGGACAAGTTTGTGAGTTGACTTTGTTTGTTTGCCTTGTTGACATGGGTTACAAATTGAGTTTTCAAAATTTCTAAGTTTAGGTAAACCCTTAACCAGTCCATTTTGACTTAGTTTTGAAATTAATTTTGTATGAGTGTGACCTAGTCTTCTATGCCATAAATTAGTTTCTTCTTGTTCGGTTAGAAAACATTTAGGTATAGATGGTAGGTTAATAACATAAACATTATTTTTTTCTAATTCCCTTAAGGATTACTTTTGGGTCTTGTATGTTCCTAATAAGGCAGTTTGAATTAGATAAATTAACTACATAATTAGTATCACAAAGTTGACTAATGTTAAGTAAGTTAAACTTAAATTGATCAACCAATAACACCTTTTTAATAATAAAATTTGAGTTCAGTTCAATATTATCTGAACCAATTACCTTTAGTGTAGCATTGTTGCCAAATGCCACTGAACCTAGATTCTTGTACTTGATTTTGGTGAACTTCAATTTATCTCCAGTCATATGTCGGAAGCACCCACTATCCAATATCCACTAGTCCAAATCTTTATTTTCCTACAAATAAAATGTCCTAATTTAGATCCATCTTTGTAGAAATGTAGGGATAAATTAATTGAGTTTCACTGTCTAGTCTGTCTCACATAGTCTATGCTATCAATCATGTTACACCTATCGGTATATTTGTGAGACAGATTTCAGTTTAATCAATTTTATCTGATTAGCTAGATTTTTAAAAAAATTTATTAAGTAAAGATTAATTTTGAATTAAATTTTAGGTTTTCGAAAAATTAATTTAAGTTTAAATTTGTAAAATTAGGTTTAAGTTTAATTTTGAAAAGGTTAAGTTAAGTTTAAATTTTAAAAAATTAAGTTAGATTTGAAATTAAGTTTTAAATTTTTGAAAAATTAAGTTAAGTTTTGAAATTAAATTTGAATTTTGAAAAATTAAGTTAGATATTGAATTTTGAAAAATTTAAGTTAGATTTAGAAATTAAGTTTAAATTTTGAAAGATTTAAGTTAGATATACATTTAAAAAATTAAGTTAAGTTTTGATATTAAGTTTTAAATAAGGTAAAATTTTATGTTTGATTTAGTAAATTAAAGGTAAAATTAACTAGATGTTTGGTTGGTTGAGTTGGACTAATCTTTTTACGTCCAATGCATCTCACCCGTTTATAATTGACAAAACAGAGAACTCTTATTTGTTTTTGTGAGATGCATCAAATTTTATCTTTAATTTTCAATTGAAAGCTATGATTTGATTGAACCTTGAGTTAAATTCAAGTTTAACAAGTAGCAAATTGAAAATAAATTTCAATAATCAGCTTCTAGGTCTTAGCGAGGCACAGGACCCTTCTTGGATATCGGAGCAACGACCCTTTCATAGACAAAACCTTTTAAAGAAATTTCATTTTCAATTTACTCTTAAGAAATCTTGGTCTAACTAGTTGAGAATGTGGTTGTTGGTGCAATCGACCCAAGGTTGATCGGATAGATCATGAGTTTTGATGTGTGTGTCAATATGATCAAGTTAGATTTTCACGGTGATTTGATATGGTGCTTGAGTCATGCAGGACTTTGTGAATCACACATGAAGTAATAAAGTGTAGCATCCGAGGGGCGAGAGCTAAGGAAGAGGACTTCAAAGGCGAGTTGAGGAAGTAGACTTCAAAGACATATGCGAAGGATGACATGGAGGCAAGTGATGGACCCAATAACAAGTGTCATGAATGAGCCTCAAATTTAAAATTTATAAGTTGAAAACCCTTAATCTCACAAAATTAAATGTAGTACAGGGGCCTCAAGTCGTATTTTTCCACGGACTAGTTGTGAATGCTCAACTCAAGCTTGAAAATTATCGTTTGATGTTTTGGGTTTTCAAATAAGATGGGGATTTTTGTGAATATGAATGAAATAACAGTATGAAATAGAATGAACTCAGCTAAAAGATGAAATGAATTTGAAATTGCAAGAACTACACTTAACCTATTTGAAACCAAACTAAGCAAATCGGATTAAATTTCAAGGACTAAAATTGAATGCAGGGAATTTTAAGTAAGCTAAGAGATTGACAAGCAAAAATTCATATTAAATGCAAGAAATATGTCTAACAGCAGAATTATGAAATATAGAACGAAGATTACTTAAAAACAGAATTAAGCTAAGCTGAAGAATGCCTGATCGGTCAACAGACCGATCAGATGCTTGCCTGATCGATCAACCGACCGATTAGATGCTTGCCTGATCGATCGAACAGACTGATCAGATGCTGAAATACGAACTGATACAACTGAACAACGAAGGAAATAGAATTCAGAAATGAAATCTAAACAACAGATCTAATCCTTCACCAAGAATTCCTTCTTGCCGTCACACAAGAATCAAACTAGAAACCCTCCAGCTCAAAAACCAGCGAAGAAATTGACTCCCGAGATTGATTTGCGTTGACTTGATGCGTAGCCGAAATCTCCTTCCGATCTCTTCTCTCTTGATGAACTGAATGGCGAACTGGGCTTAGGAACTCTCAGAACCCTTCAGAGAACCCCTCTGTATGCTCCGGAAGCTCCAGTTGATGAAGATCAGCGATCGACGGGATTAGATCAGAAGAAGTAGAGCCCGGGCGAAACCCTCACCCTAGCTCACTTCAGCTATGAGATTGGCTGCAATCTTCGGCGGAAATCTTCCTTTGTGATTTGAACTCTTGAAAAGAATTGGATTTGAAGTGGCCGCGCAAGGAAAACGGAGAAGAAAACGATGAACTGGGAAGAAAACTCGTGACTCTGCGACGACGACCCGAGATGGGGAGGGAAATTCTGTTTTAATTAATCCCATTTAAATTGGACGACTGTGATCATCCTCGCCTCATCCAACGGTCAGATCATCTCAGATTGAGTTCAAACTTCCCAGATCTCCATCAATGGTCAGGATCTACTCCTCCTTAGCTCGGATCAATCAGATCTGCAACGGATGGCTTAGATCTCCCTTCCTTTTGAATGGATGGTTTAGACTCCTCTTAAGCTTGATCCGACGGTCCGTTGACTTCTGATTTGGACCAAACTTTCAGATCTTGATCTGCGGTCATGATTAACTCTATCTTGAACTCGGATTGATCAGAAGTTGACAGATGGCTCAGATCTCTCCGTTTCTTGATTGGACGGCTCACATTAATCCATCTCTTGATCCTCTTGCTCGAAGCTAAGTCTGAGCTCAAGTTCGATCCAATCTGATCTAAAAATGATGAACCAGGCAGCAGACAAATTGAACCTGGGATGACCGACCCGGCCCCACGGAAGTTTCCCACTGGTCACCAGGGCAAATCGGGAAGCGCTCGTGGTAGGCAGTCTAGAAGCCCAGCGTCCCAGGGTTCGCGCCCCATTTGGAGGAAAAATTCCTGCAAAATGCGCCGTAGCTGGGGATCGAACCGCGGATGTCTGGGTTAACGACTAGTTGCCCTACCGCCGCACCATAGCCTCGGGGGCTGATCCAATCTGATCTAGGTTTATGATCATTCGAAGCCTACAAAATTAGATTCAAATTTTAGTGCCAAAATATCTCAAATATACAAAGATTTACATTCAAAGCTAAAATAGAGATAATTCATGAAACCTAATGTAAATGCAAACTTAAGCATATAAAAAGGGATCAAAACATGGATTTGAGAGCCTAATTTGATTAGCAAAATGGTAATTATCAACTCCCTCACACTTGCTCTTGGGCGTCTCGCACAAGCTAACTAGTAAACTAATCATGTACCCTCCTAGATTATTCTCAATCATAGTTAGAAGCAATTGAAAGGGAATTACCTAGGGTTGTCAATTCTCAAAAATCTAAACTCAATGGACTAGAATCTTGTCTTTAGTCAACAACATACTATACTTCATCCTCATGACTAATTGAGACGAATCAAACACACAAAGCCTCTCAAGGAAAATTTTAGTGGCTCTCTTCCTAAGTTCTACATTTTTTTTTAATGAAAATGGAGCTCACTCAAACACAACCATGGTTCTTGCACTACCATAAGCTTGCTTATGCTCTACTCTCCACCATCATTCTTGAGTTGGATCCACACCTACAAAGGCTTATTTGAACAAGTTTAGGAGATATGTAATGATAAGAATGAAATAGAAGTTTAGTAAATGGAAAAGTAAAGGAAGTGGAAGACTTGGATACTCAAGAATGTAACCTAATGTATTTTGCCCCTTCGATGGTATCCTCTAGTGAAATCAGAGCTTAAAATTGAGCAGGGAACAGACACTGACTCTGAAATCAATGAATTTAGTGTGCCAACCTCTGCTGATTGGTCTGGAGACCGATCAGACTCCTCCTGATCGGTCAAGAGACCGACCAGGCTCTTCCTCTAATCGGTTTAGCAGTCTTCTGATCGTTTTGGCTTCCCTCTGATCGGTCTGAGCGGCTTTTGATCGGTCTGAGTGACCGATCAGACAGGTCTGAGCGGCTTCTGATCGGTTTGAGTGACCGATCAGACACCTCCCTGATCAGTCTAGAGACCGATCAGAGTTTGATCAGTAGCTGAACTGAACACCATCTGAACTGTTTCTACTGAGATTTCAATCTTTCAATCAATGACACCATCAGCTAGCATCTTGTTCTCCTCTTCCAATTCAGGAATCTAACCCATCTCCTGACACTTCATGCTTTTTTTTCTTTTTCTTTCCTTTTCTTTTTTTTTCTTCCCAGCTGCTGTGCTATTTTTTTGTTTCTGATTTTTTTTTCTCTGCCATTCCTGATTTTTCTGCCATCTGCAATTCAGATTCCAGAGCTTCACAACTTCACAACTTGGAGCCTTTCATGATAATGGCTAACTAAGTGCTCCACTTGGTACAACTTTTAGCTCTTGCAACCCACTTGGCATGCAACTACACTTGTTGATACAACTTTTTTTTTTTCTCTCTGCCATCTGCCATTATAACTTTGAAACATCAAATAATAAGAAGGGATTATGTGCTCCACTTTCAATTAACTCCTTGAAACCCAAACTTGGCACGGTTTGCTTGTAGGTTGCCAAATGCTTCCCTCTTGTGTAGACTCTCATTTCTTTTTGAAATTTGCCTCATAGAACTTGAAACATCAAATAATAATTAGGAATTTAGATGCTTCAAATGTTACCTTCACTAACCAACTCTTGCAACTCACTCTTGATACACAACTCCTTCAAGTTGGCACACTTTTGCTTGTAGGTTGCCAATGCTTGATTGTCCTCAATATTTGATTCAATGCTTGATCTTCCCCCACACTTAAGCTTTTGTCCGTCTCGGGCAAAGTAACATCAAGAAACATCAAAGCACCAAAGTCCATGGAAAATATGGTTATAAGCAGAAAAATAGGGGAAGGAAAAAGAATAAAGAGTGTATCAACAAGGAATGTTGCAACAATTGATATGAAAAAGAAAACAAAGTGATTCACCTCTATAAATATGGTCCAATCATAGAAACATAGTTTTGAAAGAACCTAAGCAAGTTCTAGAGTACAATCACATGTGTGTATCTCAAAAATAAGGCCAATCCTCACTAGGTAAAAAGAATTCATCTCAAGTCATCAATCTAGAGTCCATAACTAAGTAGTACTCAAGTATCCAAAAATTTTCATCCATTGGCTCAAATCCTAAGTTTTAACAACCAAATTTAACTCACTTTCAAAGGACTCTAAAATGATATAAAGAAAATCTAGAGGGATACATTTATTCCAAATCATGCAAGAAACAAGGTGCCAAAAAGGTTAACATGGTATCTACAATGAATCTTTATTCACTCTACCTACCTAAGCATTTATTAGCAAGAACTCATTGTAAAAGAAAAATTTACTGCTAGAAAACATAAAAATGATATATACAATGAAATAAGAGTGTAAGAGAAAGATAAAACTCCCCTTTAGGTTGGGTAGATAGCATCGTTGATATCCAATCCATCCACCTCTAGCTCCTTCACTTCTTCAAAGTATTTCTTGAGCCGGTGGCCATTAACTCTCCAAATAAAATCATTAGCCTCATCCTTAATCGCAACAACACCATAAGGAAAAACATTAGTAACAAGAAATGGACCTTCCCATCTAGATCTCAACTTACCTTTAATTAACTTGAGCCTTGATTTGTACAAAAGAACTTTGTCGCCAAATTGAAACTCCTTCTTCACTATGTGTTTATCATGAAAGTTCTTAGTCTTCTCCTTGTAAATCCTTGAGTTTTCATATGCTTCTAGTCTTATCTCCTCAAGTTCTTGAAGTTATAGCTTCCTTTCTTGTCCCACCTTATTGGCATCAAAATTGCAAGCTTTCACCACCCAATAAGCTTTATGCTCTATCTTCACGGGTAAGTGACAAGCTTTTCCATAAACTAGTCGGTAAGGAGACATTCCAATGGGTGTCTTATATGCCGTCCGATAGGCCCATAATGCATCATCAAGTCTTTTGCTCCAATCTTTTCTACTAGGCCCAACGGTCTTCTTCAAAATTGCTTTGATCTCTCTATTTAATATTTCGGCTTGTCCATTAGTTTGGGGATGGTAGGAAGTAGACACTTTATGCACAACCCCATATTTGTTAAGCAAAGCCTTCATGTGCTTGTTGCATAAATGTGAACCTTGATCACTTATGATAGCTCTTGGAATTCCAAACCTATAAAAAATGTGTGACCTAACAAAACTAACAACAACACAAGAATCGTCAGTCCTGGAGGGAATGACCTCCACCCATTTAGAAACATAATCAACAGCAAGAAGTATATACAAAAATCCACAAGATGCAGGAAAAAGTCCCATAAAGTTTATCCCCCATACATCAAATATTTCACAAAAAAGCATAGTTTGTTGGGGCATTGTATTCCTAGCTCCTATGTCCAATTCTCTGACATCTATCATAGTTTTTATAAAATAAGTAAGCATCATGAAATAATGTAGGCCAATATAATCCACACTCTAAAACTTTCCTAGCAGTTCTTTGTGGTCCAAAATGTCCTCCACAGGCTGATGAATGGCAAAATGTAAGAACTGAATGAAACTCATGATCTGGTATGCATCTTCTAATTATTTGATTACTACAAAATTTTCACAAGTAAGGATCATCCCACATATAGAATTTAGCATCACTCTTAAATTTGTCTTTCTGAGCCTTAGTAAATTGTGCAGGAAAAACATGAGCTGCTAAATAGTTAACTAGATCTGTATACCATGGCGACTCACCATGTATCACTAAAAGGTGCTCATCTCTGAAATCATCATCAATGGTGGTAGGGTGTCCATCTCCCTCTATCCTGCTCAAATGATCTGCAACCAAGTTCTCCTTGCCACTCCTATCTCTAATCTCCAAATCAAACTCTTGAAGTAGAAGCATCCATCTAATCAATCAGGGCTTTGCATCCGGCTTCTTCAGAAGATACTTCAAGACTGCATGATCAGAAAATACAATAACATGAGAACATAGCAAATATGATCTAAATTTATCCAAAGCAAAAACGATAAAAGGAGCTCTTTTTCTGTGGTGGTATAGTTAGCCTGAGCAACATCTAAAGTCTTGGAAGCATAGAAGATAACATGTGGCGCTCCATCCACCCTCTGTGTAAGTACAGCTCCTACAGTAAAATTCGAAGCATCACACATTAGCTCAAAAGGTAAATTCCAATCAGGGGGTCTAATAATAGGAGCTGAAATAAGAGCCTCCCTTAATCTCTGAAAAACTTCATTGCATTTTTCATCAAAACAAAATTCCACATCCTTCTCCAAAAGTCTAGTCAACGGGCGAGCAATCTCACTGAAGTCTCTAATAAATCTCCTGTAGAATCCTGCATGACCAAGAAAAGCTCGAACATCTCGTACGCATACGGGGTAAGATAAAGAAGATATAACACTAACTTTAGCAGGATCTACTTCAATGCCTTTCCTAGAGACTATATGTCCTAACACAATCCCATGCTTGACCATGAAATGATATTTTTCAAAATTAAGAACAAGATTAGTTTCAATGCATTTATGTAGTACCCTAGATAAATTATCCAAACAAGTGTCAAATGATGTGCCAAATACATAAAAATCATCCATGAAAATTTTCATGCAGTGTTCTAATAACTCACCAAAAATACTCACCATACACTGCTGGAAAGTTCCTGGGGCGTTGTAGAGTCCGAATGGCATGCGTCTATAAGCAAATGTACCGAAAGGACAAGTAAAAGTGGTCTTCTCCTGATCCTCCGGGTCTATACAAATATGAAAATATCCTGAGTATCCATCTTAGAAGCAATAATGAGACTTCCCTCCCAACCTCTCTAGCATCTGATCAATAAAAGGTAAGGGATAGTGATCTTTCCTCATGACTTGGTTCAGCTTCCTGTAATCAATACAAACTCTCCATGAATTTTTCACTCTGGTGGGTACTAACTCATTGCTCTCATTCTCCACCACTGTCACTCCTGACTTCTTAGGAGCCACATGAATATGGCTAACCCACTTACTGTCAGAAATAGGATATATGATGCCTGTCTGTAAAAGTCTAGTCACCTCTTTCTTTACAACATCTAAAATCAGTGGGGTTAACCTTCTCTGTGGCTACCTGACTAGCTTGACATTCTCCTCTAAAAATATCCTGTGCATGCAAATGGCTGGGCTAATACCAGGTATGTCAGCTAGTGTCCACCCAATGGCTCTCTTGTGCTGCCTCAGAACTTGCAATAATTTGTTCTCTTGATCTGAATCCAAGTTCTGGGCAATGATGACAGGTAAACACTGCTCCTCTCCCAAATAAGCATACTTCAAATGTTCTGGCAATGACTTTAGCTCAATTTGTGACTGCTCAGTAGGTATGGGTGATCCCTGGGGCTCAGTGCAATCCCCTACACCTAAAGAATCATCCCCAACTGAAAATGAATCTGATACAACCTCCAACTTAGCTGTCTCTATAGCAAATGCCTCCTCAGCCTCATCTGAGCTAAAATATCCTCTGGGAATACCAAGTGAAACTCCCTCAGTAAATAAATCTGCATCAACCAACTCATCTAAAATATTCATGCTCATGATAGAATGATCCTCTCTGGGGTGCTTCATAGTGTCAAAAATACTAAATTGCACCACTGTGTCTCCTATCTCCATAGAAAGTGTGCCTGTATATATATCAATCTTCGTCCTTGTAGTCTTCAAGAATGACCTCCCAAGAATAAGTGGAGATCTATTTGCTAAATAATCCCCCTCCATGTCCAAGATATAGAAATCCACTGGAAAAATCAGCTCCTTCACCTTCACTAATACATCTTTAATGATTCCAGTTGGGTGAGTCTGACTCCTGTCTGCTAGCTGAATAACCACTCCTGTAGGCTGCAATGGTCCAATACCAAGCATCTGAAAAACTGATCTAGGCATCACATTAATTGAGGCTCCCAAGTCCAACATAGCATCATGAAAAAGAGTCCTCCCAATCTCACAAGACACAGTAAACACTCCTGGATCTTCACATTTCTGAGGAATAGAATGGATAAGGGCTGAGACATTCTTCCCTAAACTCACCAACTCATTCTCCTTTAGCTTCTTCTTGTGCACACACAAATCCTTGAGAAATTTAGCATACTTGGGTATTTGCTTGATCATGGTCAACAAAGGCACATTTATCTCCACCTTACTGAAAAGTTTTACAAGCTCATTGTACTCCTTTGCTTTCTCCTCCTCTACATGCTTTTTAGCTTGAGTCTTGCGCTGTGGGAAGGGTAAAGGAACTCTTGATTCCTCCACTTGAGCTGAAATTTTTGGAAATAAGTCTTGAGCTGGGATTTCAAGTGAAGCAGCTGCTGTAGGTTCACCTTTCTTACTGATTTCTCCTTGTTCTTCCTCCAAAATCACATGATCAATAGAAGAGGGACTTAGGCTTGAACTAGGATCGCAACCAATTGATTTAGAAACCATTTCGGGGCTGATCTGAGCTGGAAAATAAGGTGCTGTGAATTTTTCAGAAAAATCAGCCTTTGGAGTGTTTGGACTTGAAGCAACCTTCCCACTCCTCAAAGTTATGACACTAACATTTCTCTTTGGATTAAAAGTAGCTTGAGAAGGTAATTGACTCGATCTTTGAGCTTGCATTTGATTCATCCCACTAGCAAGTTGACTAATGTGTCTCTCTATGTTTTAAAGAGTGGAATCATTCTTTTGTTGACCTTGTTGTTGTTGTAAAATTTGTTGTTGCTGCAAAATTTATTGCATCATCTCCTCTAGCCTTTGTTGTTGAGCATTAAACCCGCTAGAACCTCCATAGCCTCCTTGATTAGCATGGGATTTTTGTTGGCCTTGAAATGAAGGATTAGGTTGTTGAAAACCTTGATGTTACTGTGAATTCTGAAAATGAGGTTGTTGGGGCTGATTAAATGGTTGAAATTGCTGGAAATTAGGCTGGGAACTAGGTTGAAATTGTTGGAAATTGTTGCTCTGAAAATTCTGGCTTTGAGGCTGAAATTGTTGGTGTGGAGGCTGAATTTGTTGGGGCTGAAATTGTTGACTTGAAGGCTGAAAATTCTGATTGTATGGTTGAAAAGCTTGCTGTGAAGGTTGAAATCCTTGCTGACTTTGATGTTGGAAGGTCTGAAAAGGCTGATTTCCTTGATAATTTGGTTGATATTGAGGCTGGAATGGCTGAGTTCCTTGCTGAAATTGCTAGTTTTGCTGGAATTGTGGCTGGAATTGATGATTCCCTTGCTGAAAATTTTGAAAATTCGACTAGAATTGTTGTAGGGGCTGTTGTGAAGGGTTTTTTTTGATAGAATGAGTTTCCATACTTCAAGTTAGGGTGATCCCTCCAACTCGGATTGTAGGTAGATGAATATGGGTCATTCCTTGATTGAAATTGTTCTCTAGTCAAAGCTGCTAATGATTCATCTTGTTGTAGATTTGGGCACAAATCCGAATTATGCTCTTGACTTGAACAAATGCTACACAACCCCATCACTTGATTTGTAGGTGAATTTATTGGAACATTTTGATTTTGGCTCAAATTATTCAAACCCATCTGCTTCACTAAAGAAGTAAGCTCCACCAAAGAATTCTTGATATCCTTTTGTTCATTTGAAACCATTTGGACTTCATTCACCCCTCTAGTAGAAAGAGCTCTACTTCCAAATTGTTATGAATTTTGCACCATATTTGAAATTAATTCTCTAGCTTGATCTAGTGTCTTGTTTACTAAAGCTCCTCCATCTGCAGCATCAACCATAATTCTATCCATCTGAAGTAGACCTTCATAGAAATACTGAATAAGAAGCTGCTCACTAATTTGATATTGTGGACAACTTGAGCACAGCTTGTTGAATTTCTCCCAATAATCATATAAGGTCTCTCCCACCACTTGCTGAATACCACAGATGTTTTTTCTAATAATAGCAGTTCTTGAGGTTGGAAAGTACTTCTCGAAAAATGCCTTCTTCATGGCAATCCAACTTGAAACATGTCCAGTAGGTAAATAATAAAACCAGTCTTTAGCTGCTCCAGTCAAAGAAAATGGAAATGCCCTTAACTTGATATCCTCTTCAGAAATCCCTTGAGGCTTTATGGTGGAGCATACTACATGTTACTTATGCAAATGTCTGTTTGGATATTCTCCAGATTGTCCTTGAAACTTGGGCAGTAAATGAATAAGGCCTGATCTCAGCTCAAAATCACCAGCTAACTCTGGATAGGCAATGCAAGAATACTGAAAAGCATCATCAGGTGCTGCAAGCTCCTTCATAGTTTTCTGATGTTCTGCCATGGGACTGCTTGAATGAGTAGGAATAATCTCAATAACTTCTGAAACTCTACCTTGATTTTTCCTAGCTCTGAAAGTCCTCTCAATCTCAGGATCAAATTCCTCAAGATCACCACCTGCAGTCCTAGTTATAAACCAAACAAAAATGGCAGCAAATGTATATAGAGAGATAAATCAAATGAAATAGATCACAAAATATGAAAATAAGCACAAGCTCAAATCAAACAAACTCAACTAGTAATTCCTCGGCAACAACGCCAAAAATTTGATGGACCCAACAACAAGTGTCACAAATGAGCCTCAAATTTAAAATTTATAAGTTGAAAACCCTTAATCTCACAAAATTAAATGTAGTACAGGGGCCTCAAGTCGTATTTTTCCAAGGACTAGTTGTGAATGCTCAACTCAAGCTTGAAAATTGTCATTTGATATTTTGGGTTTTCAAATAAGATGGGGGGTTTTTGTGAATATGAATGAAATAACAGTATGAAATAGAATGAACTCAGCTAAAGGATGAAACGAATTGGAAATTGCAAGAACTACACTTAACCTATTTGAAACCAAACTAAGCAATTCAGATTAAATTTCAAGGACTAAAATTGAATGCAGGGAATTTTAAGTAAGCTAAGAGATTGACAAGCAAAAATTCATATTAAATGCAAGAAATATGTCTAACAGCAGAATTATGAAATATAGAACGAAGATTACTTAAAAAAAGAATTAAGCTAAGCTGAAGAATGCCTGATCGGTCAACAGACCGATCAGATGCTTGCCTGATCGGTCAACCGACCGATCAGATGCTTGCCTGATTGATCGAACAGACTGATCAGATGCTGAAATACGAACTGATACAACTGAACAATGAAGGAAATAGAATTCAGAATTGAAATCTAAACAACAGATCTAATCCTTCACCAAGAATTCCTTCTTGCCGTCACACAAGAATCAAACTAGAGACCCTCCAGCTCAAAAACCAGCGAAGAAATTGACTCCCAAGATTGATTTGCATTGACTTGATGCGTAGCTGAAATCTCCTTCCGATCTCTTCTCTCTTGATGAACTGAATGGCGAATTGGACTTAGGAACTCTCAGAACCCTTCAGAGAACCCCTCTGAATGCTCCGGAAGCTCCAGTTGATGAAGATCAGCGATCAACGGGATTAAATAAGAAGAAGTAGAGCTTGAGCGAAACCCTCACCCTAGCTCACTTCAGCTATGAGATTGGCTGCAATCTTCGGTGGAAATCTTCCTCTGTGATTTGAACTCTTGAAAAGAATTGGATCTGAAGTGGTCGCGCAAGGAAAACGGAGAAGAAAATTGATGCGAAAACGATGAACTGGGAAGAAAACTCGCGACTCTGCAACGACGACCCGAGCTGGGGAGGGAAATTCTATTTTAATTAATCCCATTTGAAATTGGACGGCTGTGATCATCCTCGCCTTATCCAACGGTCAGATCATCTCAGATTGAGTTCAAACTTCCCAGATCACCATCAATGGTCAGGATCTGCTCCTCCTTAGCTCGGATCAATCAGATCTGCAACGGATGACTTAGATCTCCCTTCCTTTTGAATGGATGGTTTAGACTCTTAAGCTTGATCCGACGGTCGGATGACTTCTGATTTGGACCAAACTTTCAGATCTTGATCTGTTGTCATGATTAACTCTATCTTGAACTCGGATTGATCAGAAGTTGACAGATGGCTCAGATCTCCCCGTTTCTTGATCGGACGACTCACATTAATCCATCTCTTGATCCTCTTGCTTGAAGCCAAGTCTGAGCTCAAGTTTGATCCAATCTGATCTAGGTCCATGATCATTCGAAGCCTACAAAATTAAATTCAAATTTTAGTGTCAAAATATCTCAAATATACAATGATTTACATCCAAAGCTAAAATAGAGATAATTCATGAAACCTAATGTAAATGCAAACTTAAGCATATAAAAAGGGATCAAAACATGGATTTGAGAGCCTAATTTGATTAGCAAAATGGTAATTATCAGCAAGTCGTAGGCTTGTGTGTGCATCCGAGGGACGAGAGCCAAAGGAAGAGAACTTCAAGGGGCAAGCCGAGGAAGTGAACTTCAAGGCATATGCGAAGGATGGACTTCGGAGTGAGTTTGAGTGCATATGTAAGTAGGGCAGTCGATTGGCAAGGGAACCAGTCCACTGATACTACTAAGAGCGCACCGTTGTAGTCACCAGTCGACTCATCTTTCTATAAGGCCGAACAGTCGGGAGCAGTCGACTGCCTTCAGAGCAGTCGACCGGTCTGTTCGAATTAGAGTCGTTGAGCTAGCTGTTGGCTGAGGCATCAGTCGACTGGCCTTGGAGGCAGTTGACTGATGTCGAGGCTGGGCTGTTTGTTTAACAGCTCTCTCCACTATTTAAATGGGAGCTTGAGACTTGGAAGTGGTTAGCTCTTCATTGTATGATCTTCTCTCTAGTGCTCAAGTGCTCAAGCTCCAAGTGCTCATCTTCCTCCCAAAACCCTAGCTTCTGTAACGCCCCGAAATTTCCCATATGAAATATTAGGAAATATATAAATTCATAAATATGAAATATTATGGAATTCATGAAATAGTATCATGAAATATTATGAATTCATAAATATGAAGTATTATGGAATTCATGAAATAGTATCATGAAATATTATGAAATATTATGAATTCATAAATATGAAATATTATGGAATTCATGAAATAGTATCATGAAATATTATGAAATATTATGAATTCATAAATATGAAATATTATGGAATTCATGAAATATTATCATGAAATATTATGAAATATTATGAATTCATAAATATGAAATATTATGGAATTCATGAAATAGTATCATGAAATATTATGAATTCATAAATATGAAATATTATGGAATTCATGAAATAGTATCATGAAATATTATGAAATATTATGAATTCATAAATATGAAATATTATGGAATTCATGAAATATTATCATGAAATATTATGAAATATATGAATTCATGGAATATAATTAATATTATGAGATTTCATGATGGGCTTGGCTTAATGGGCTTGGATTAGTGCAAAATGTAATAAAAAAGAAATATAGAAGGGAGGAAGCAGGGATTGAACCTTGAACCTCCTAGTTGCACTAGCAATGTCTTAACCATTGCACCAAGCCATGTTTCTTGTTAGAGAAGGAGAAACATGCTTGTTAAAAGCTAGGGAAGTGAAGAGACATGTCTCTTCAAGAGAAAAGTATAAATAAGAGAAGGAAGTGGTTAGAATAACTACCTCTTCATCTTCCTCTTCACTTCTCCACCGAAAGTCTCTTCTTCTCCCTCTCCATTTTCGAAAAGTAAACCCTAGGGTTTTAACCCTAGGGAATTGGAAGGAAGAAGAACCCTTTAAGGTTCTTGCCTTCTACTAGGGCCAAGATTTCTAAGAGAAGGCAAACAAGGGAAACACTCACCTTCCTTCAACCAAGGGCACCTTAAGATCTTAGAGAAGTAGAAATCAAGCGAAAGGATGTAAGTATCCCCTCGCCTGCAGTGTAATAGTTCTTGAATGTGGTATCCTTTAACATGTTGTAAACAAAAACCTAGGGTTTTTGTTCTTGTATGTTTCGGCCACCCCCCTTAGGGGAAGGCCTTGTTTTCTTTTGTTACATGATTAGACCCTTGATACTTAGGGAATATGTGTATATTGATTTCCTTCATGATAGTTGAACAAAAGGGAAGAAGAACTAGGGTTTTGGTTCTTGTAAGATTCGGCCACCCCCTTAGGGGAAGGCCTTGTTCTCTTTTGTTACATAATTAGACCCTTGGAACTTAGGATATATGTATATGTGTGGTTTATGCAAATGTTGTGAACAAAACCTAGGGTTACACCCTTGTGTAGGTTTCGGCCAACACCCAAGAAGGGACCTTGGTTACCCCTTGATGCATGTGAAGACCCCTTGGAATTTAGAGTATACCTATATGTTGTGTCCCTACATTTTTGTGATAGCAAAACCTAGGGTTTTGAACTTGGATGGGTTTCGGCCAAGGCTTAGAAAAAGGGGTTAGTGAGGGTTGAATTATCCTACAATATATCCATGTTTAAGATAAGTATACAAGGTGTTTGAATAAATGTATGTGTGAATGATTAATGCAAAAGTCCTAATATTTCCCTACTCTTGATGTTTCGGCCAACCCACTAGGACTAGGGTTTGTAAAGGTCAAACTACCCTATGATATATGTTTATGGTTGGGGATGATCATATGTATATGTATGTGGTGTTAAATGGAATGGTTGATAAGGAAACCTTAATTGTTAGCATGCTTTGATATGTTTATGTATGAGGTGTTTAAATGAGATGTCTGATTGAAATCTTAATTGATAGCATGCTACCACTTTCTACGATATGAGTATGACCTATGTGACCAAAGCTTGTCAGGTCTAAGGTAGGGTAAGTGGTTGAAATATGATGCATGATGAAATATGATGAACATGTATGAAATGTGATGTATATATGAACATGTATGACATATGATGCATGTATGAACATGTATGAAATATGATGAATATATGAATATGTATGACATATGATGCATGTATGAACATGTATGAAATATGATGAATATATGAACATGTATGAAATATGATGTATGTATGAGCATGCCTTATAGCCCATGGGGTACATTTATGAAATTGCATGTGATATGTTAAAATGCTTAAATGGATACTCAAATAAGTATGGGATCAAGAGCACCCCTTATGTTGTGTGGTGTGTCCCTACGGGATCATGAGCACCCTTGAAGAGTGGTGTGTCCCATAAGAGTGAATATGGAGTATCCCTTAGCATATATGTAACAGCATGATAAGTATTTTACTTTTAAGTTGTGTACCCGACTCGGAAGGGGGTCGTTAAATAAATCCGGGGTGCATGTTAACGTGGCTTCGGTAGGACGGAAGGGTCCTGCTCTAATGAATTGGTGGCTCGCTACCCCAATTCATTAGGGAACGCGCAATAGTTCCGCGCGATAGTTGGTACATAACAGGGCCCAATATGATATGGATGTATTTTTAAGTATTACCATTATGGAATTGTTTTGAAAACATTCATTGAAAGCATTTGTTATATGTGAAGAGTATGCTTATGGTACTTGATACTGCATGCTTAGAAACTTAGATGTTTAATATGCTTTGATGAACTTATACTTATGATTGATTATGTGTACATGTTATATTCTTTCGCACGGATTTTGCGAGTAGGACAGGATCCTTACTAAGCATTTTGCTTACTAGTTTATGTGTTGTCTTATGCTGCAGATAACACTTAAATGGAAGGAAGAGGCAGGAGGCTGAAGATGTGTGGGGTGGTGGCTCGGGAAGAAAGATTTCTATATCTACATATTTATGCTTATGTTATGCTCCTTGACAATAAGTATTAGTGATTAGGATTGACATGACATGATAGTGTTTACCTTGGAGGTCTCTTATACTTGATTATGTTATGAGTTACATTACTAGTGATGTTATCATGTTATAGAATGACATTTGATAATTTTTGCAAGCATGCTTAGTACCTAGTTCCCTTAAGTCCTTGCATTGTTGTTTTAATGTCATGCTAGAAGATAGAAATAGAAAAAAAATATATTATTATATGATTGAATGTACGTAACCCCGCCCCGAGAGTAGATATAAGGGCGGGCGTTACAGCTTCATCTTGTAAGGAGGAAGAATGATTGTGAGAGGTTGTTCTCCACCGAGAATTAGAAAGACTTAGCCGAAGATTGCTGGGGCGTGATCCACCGAAGGATCAAGGGTTCATCCTGTAGGGATCTCCCGGCGACATAAACACAAAAATGTAATGGAAACAAGATCCCTCGAGCGATCTATGCGAAAGAAAAACTCGTACGAGATTCATCTATCTAATAAAGATATCTATGTGTATACCTTTGAAGTGTGTCCTTGCGTTTGTCCCGCTCGTCCAAGCTATGCCGGATCTCTTGCATGTTCAAGTGTCCGTGCCTCTATGCGTATCCACATGAACACGATCTCTCAACTTCGGAGAAGAACTACCTTAGTTGTACTAGTAACTTGAGGTAGTTCACAAAAGCACCAAGAACCCCAAAGAAAGGGTTTCGGCCAAGAGGGAGAAGAGGAGGATGAGAGGAAGGAAAGATGACTTAACTTTATCCAAATGACAAGAAAACTCTTTTATACTCATCTCATGAATATGAAGAGTTTTTGTCCCTTTAGCTTCCCTTCATTAAAGCCAATAAAGAGCACATCTTCTCATGTGGCTCTTCAACTTCTCTCCATTCAATGAAGAGAATTTTTTTTATCCTCCTCTATTATTAGTTTATTAAACATTTTAATTAATTAATATCTCATCCAAATATGGTTGATTCTAATCTAAATGAGTCTAACTCAAATTAGACCTCAATCCCATAATCCAATTAGATTCACTTGGGTCTAACTCAATCAATCCAATTCGGATCAAATATTATTCAAACTAAGATCAATTAATCTCCGAAGCATCGTGTCCTTAGTGTGTGACCCAATAGGTTCTTGTAACGATGGCAATGTGTCTAAACCGCTTTAGATACATAAGCAATGAGCGAATCTAGCAATGCATCTGTTGGTGCCAGAAGCACCATATCAAACCTTGTTTTGATATTGGCAAAGGATTCAAAGTTAAGTACTATTTGTGATCTAATAAAGTTACTCAAGTGTGCAGGAAAGTCCTAGTTAATCTAGGCAATAAGTCCTGGCCGCGGGCTGGGCAACTAAGTCCTGACATAAAGCTAGGCAATAAGTCTTGGGCGTGGACTGGGCACTAAGACCTGGCCGAGGGCTAGGCACCGAAGACCTGGTTCAAGAAATTGGGCACTAAGACCTGGCCGAGTGCTGGGCACCGAAGACCTGGTTTGAGGAATTGGGCACTAAGTCCTGGTCGCGGACTGGGCACGAAGACCTGGTGAGTAAAGCTGGGCAAAAGTCCAACTGGAGGAGCCGGTTGGCAAAAGGTAAATTCTCTTGAGAGGAGTAGGTGAGGATGCGTTCCCCGTCGAGGGAACAGTAGGCGTCGGTTCGACCTAGGGTTCCATTTGGGAGACCCGAAGTCAGAACCAAGATAGCTACGACTGTAAATATTGACTAATATTCTTGCTTTGGTTGTTTTGGAACTAACCTTGGATCCAGGGACCGAAGGAGTGTGTTTCTGCAGCTCAGAACGCCCCAAAGGAGAGGGGCAGGCAGCTGGGCTAGGCGCCCGGGAGGTCCCGGGCGCCCAAGGTCAAAGCCAAACAAGCAAAGAAGCAAGAATCGCTTCGAAACCATACTGGGCTAGGCGCCCGGGAGGTCCCGGGCGCCCAAGGTCAAAGCCAAAAAGGTAGTCGAAGCAAAATCAGCCACGAAGCTAGTGGACTAAGTCAAGCTGGGCGCCCAAGAGGTCCCGGGCGCCCCAGTCAGCTCCAGAGGACGATTCGAAGGGGATAAGCGCTGACCGAGCTGCGGATGAAGTTTCTCCGATCGGAAGGCACGTGTCAGGCGCCCCCAGGAGCACTATAAAAGGGGCTCGACCTCGAGGCTTCAATAACACATCTTTCTAACGCCTCTAAGCTTTTCGTTCAAGCGCTCTGCTCCGGCAAACTCCGATCACGACATTCCAGCGCCGACGACGACCCTCTGCTCCGAAGTATGATCCACATCAGGGCGTCGATAACGAAAAGTGTAATTCCTTTATTTACTACAATATTCTTGTATTAAAATCTGTAAACCTTTGCGCGATTATAGAATTGCCCGTAGTAAACGGTCAAGGACCGTGGGCCTTGGAGTAGGAGCCGACCGCAACTCCGAACCAAGTAAAAGACTTGTGTTCTTTGTGTGATTGTTGTGTTTTCAGCTGCATTTGCTCTTTCCTTAATCCGAAAAAGATTTTAACGATATTCACCCCCCTATCGTTTTTCTCGATCCAACAAGTGGTATCAGAGCGGGTGGGTCAAACTTGGTGCAACCACCAATTTGAAAGTTTTTTCGGATTTACGAAATTTTTTTGTTTTATTTCTTTTCTTTCTCGTTAATCGAGGTTGGTGCAACACCCTTTTTCAATTTTGAATTCCTATTTTTTTACCATAAGTCAGAATTGATAAAACGATCAATTTCTGAAAATTTGTCATAAATTTTTTCCCTATTATTTTAAGATTTTTTTTCGAAATTCATGCTACCTTAATTCGAGCAAATTTTCTCCCAAACATTAAAGTCTTACTTTTTCATCATTAATCAGAATTGATAAAGCCAACATTTTCAAAAATTTTTAAAATTTTTTTATTTTTTTATTATTATTTTTACCTCGAAATTTATGCAACACCTTTTTGTGCTTGTTTTTTTCCCACACTACTAATTCAAGACCAAGTCTTGGTACATTTTTGGTGTTTCTTTTGTGTACGAGGTTTAAACTAAATGGCCAACCAAGAATGGACCAGTGCCCGTCCACCACTATTTTCCGGCGAGAACTTCAATTTTTGGAGAAGTCAAATGGAGCCCCTCCTGAAGGCCCACATGGACTTATGGCGGATCATCCAAATGGGATTCTCTTTTCCCGTAGAAGATGAGTTATCAATCGAGTGGGACAAACTGGATGAACAAACCCTCAACCAAATCGAGACCGATGCAAGGGCAACTGCAATCCTACAATGTGGCCTAACCAAGGAGCAACTCGAACTAGTAGGTCCATTTAGATGTGCCAGAGAAATTTGAGAAAAGTTAATCAATCTACACGAAGAGAGCTCCGGTATTGAGATCTTAGAAGAGTTAGCACCCGACTTCAAAATTGACTCCGGATCAGAAGATGAGAAAGAATCCATACCTGACTGCGAATTTGAGCCAGAGTTAGAAGACGAATTGACTGAGACAAAAATGGTAACCAATTTCGAATCTTTTTTTGAATTACAATTAAATAATCAAACAGATACTGTAATGGTCAAGGAAGGTGTAATTTCTAGTGCAGGGAAAGCTCCAAGAGAACCACCAAAGAAGAAGCTTCAACCTGTACCTAAGTCCGACTCAGACTCGGAATTAGAAGACAATGATGGAGATCGACCCAAACTGGTCCGATTAGCTCGTGATCATTACAAGAGTATTGGACAAACGATCAGGAAAGGTAAGTTTTTAATATTTGAAAATCCAATATTTATCTCAAATAACGTGATTAATTCATATAAATTAGTTAAGGTTAATATGTTAGAAAACTTAATTCACAACCATACTGATTTTAAAAAACCAGAGTTTTATTTAAATTATGACGTAACTTAGATCATTTTTGTCATGCTTGCTTGTTTTTTATTATGCTTGGATTTAGAATTGGATAGTTTAAGGACAAACGATTTAATTGAAATTTGAACAACATAGTATTGGGTGGAGGTGTGATGATAGTACGTTAGGGAAACCTTATGGTGGAATTAGCCGAAGCTACCGATCCAAGGCCCAAACTAGTTAGATCAAAATCTTTCAAGAAGTAACTTGAAGATGAATTTTCTATAAAAGACTTTGTCAAGGAAAGGGTTGATGATCCAATAAGGCTATGACCAAAGAAGGCCTAGTGCCTCACCAAGACCTGGAAGCCAATTACTGAAAATCAAATTCACTTTACTATTGTTAGATTTGAATCTAACACAAAGTTCAATTGATCTTAGATTCATAACAAATGTTTCAAAATTAATAAAATTAACCATTTTTTTAATTAAAATATTTATCTCACAAAACTCATAAGGTTAACATGTTTGATCACGTAGAACTGGGTGAGATATCTAGGACCTAAGAATATATCTCACTATCCTTTTAAATAAAACTCAAAGTGCTTTCAAAAGTTATTCAAAATTATCTCTATTTTTCAAATTAATTCAGTTTATTGTACCCTACTTTTTCATCTCTAATATTTTTTTCAAAATATTGAATTTCATGATAAATATCTCAATAGACTCATTTTTAATAGAATCTAGGGCTTGTTTGATTTAGCTATTGATTGGTCAAATATAGTCAACTGAGTCAAACCTGGTCAACATAGTCAACCCTAGTCAACATAGTCAAACGGTACAATGGGAGTGGTTTATTCTTTTAATTTTCTTTCAAAAATGTGCTTGAAAAATCACTGTCTTTTAAAATGGTTTTCGAAAACTATGCTTTAAATACTATTACTTATGTTTTTCGAAAACTATGCCTGACAAATTAACTTCATTTCAAAATATGTTTCGAAGTTTCAAAATACATTCGAAAATTATGACTATGTCTCATTTGATTTTGGTAAACCCTAAAGACACAGAGGAAGGTCCACCTCATAATCTATAAGGACTCCTAGGATGTGTCAAATTTAGGGGGAGTCTGAATCAAAAATTTCTAAAAAGTTTTTATTGGTAATTATCTATTTTGAAAATATTAGATAATTTCTTTTATCTAAACTAAACCCTAAAGACTTAGAGAAAGAGTACTTGTGGTCAACAAGCTTCCTAGGACTGAGTCAAGTTTAGGGGGAGGTCAAGTTAAAAGACTTATTGAATATTTCAAGGTGATATGTTTTCATGCATTTTCAAATCCTTCTGAAAACACAAGTAATTTCCTTTCAAATATTATAATTTTTTTTAATATTATTATTTTCAAAATATTTTTTTTAAATAGAATCAATTTGAAATAATATTTCTCTTGAGCTTGGAAAAATTTCTAGGACACTTAACGAAATGTCCTTGTAGATAACAAGGCTTTCTAGGATTGTGTCAGACTAGAAGATAAACCAAGTCAAGTAAAATATTGTGCCTTCAAAAGTTCATATATTTTTCAAAATGTACTTGCATATATTTCAAAATACTATCATTTTGGCTTATCAAAATTTTTTTGGAAATAGTATTTACTTGAGTTAGAGAATTTCCAGGACACTGAGGGAAATGTCCTTGTAGTTAACAAGGCTTCCTAGGATTGTGTCAGACTGGAAAAGAAACCAAAGCAAGTAAAATATTATGTGTTAAAAATAATATTTTTGTGAGTACTTTCAAAAGATAAGTTAAGTAATTTTCTTTAATATTTTAAAAGTACTTATGGTTTTCAAATTCATAATATTTTTCAAAGTACTTATGTTTTTCAAAGATACAGATACTTTAAAAAGTACTTGCATTTTTTTGTATTTGCATTTTTCAAAATATTCAAAACAAGTAAACTTATTGATTAAATATTTCTTGTTGCTTATCATATACACTTGACTCCAATTATAGTTTTGAGCATCAATTATTCATTCTTTCAAAATTTTATTACTTAGAAATTATTATAATTCTTGACATTATTTTTTCGCTCAAATTTTTATATTTTCAAGACTCATAAGCTCTGATACACAAGTTTTAAATTTCTTTCAAAAATATTTTCAAAAGTTCTTTATTGGTATATGGCCAAGGGGGAGAGTAGAAAAGGTGAAAATTAAATTATTCCTAAAACTTTTCTCCCTTTTCAAAGAAAGTTTATCTTAGAAGCTCTCAAAAATATTTTCACTTTAACCTAAGGTTTTTTTTTAACTTAAGAATCTCCTTTGTGATACCCAGAAAATTTTGTTTTCAAACTGAACTTATGAGTATGTTTATACTTAGAACTCTTTTCAAGTATTCTTTCGAAAAGCTTCATGGGGAAAATTTCAAATCATAAGAGAGCCTTGTGCAATGTTTTAGTTTTTGTAAATTGGAAATGGTCTAAAACATAAGGAGAAGAGTTTCACATTAAGGGGGAGAGAAAGAATGAGAGAGAGAAGAATTTTTGTTAATATTTAAAGTTTTATCTCTTTTTCGAAAAGTAAAACAAAAATTTCTAAGTACTTCAAATTTCTTTTTAAGTGCTAAGTTAATTTTTCAATGTACTGCAAAATACTTCAAGGGCTTTCAAGTATTTCTAGTACTTCAAAAATTTCAAAGTATTTCTAAGTGTTTCAAAATTTTTTGAGTGCATGTTTTTCTCCTAAGTAAAATTTTCCTTAGTAAACAAAATTTGTCTGAGCAAAAACTTTTTGAAAATTTTGGCAGATGTTTCTAAGTAAAGTTTTTTTTGGTGAAAAACTTGTCTAGAAATTTCTTAAAGATTTTGTTTTTCAAAATGCACAAAGTGTTTCCTAGCAAATTCTTCTAAGTGTGTAAAAATTTGTTTTGGTAAACAATTTTTTTCCCAAATCTCAAAGTTGAACTTTTTTTTTTGGGAAATTTGACTTCAAAATTTTATCTAAGTAAATTTTTTTTGCAAAGCCTTGTATGTAAAAGTTTTTTTAAACAAAATTTAGGCCTGCAAAACTTTTCAAAAATAGAAAATTATCTGAGTGTAAAAAGTTTTTTTGGTGCAAATGCTTTTACTCTATTTTTGAAAAAAATACTTTGTCAAAAACTTAAAAGTTTTACTAAAACTCAAAACTCCCTATTAAATATTCTATTCGCCTATGTGTGTTTTTGATATATGTCAAAGGGGGAGGAAAGGTCAAAGTTAAGTACTTTATGGCACAAGTATTCAGGGTTTTAGGGGGAGTATGAGAAATAAAGATTTTTTTTTCAAATCTACATTTATTCTGTTCATAACTGCTATACTTCTTTGATTTTTACCTTCTTTTCTTAACTGTTATAAGTTCTTACTTAACTTTGAATTATGTTGCCATAAATCAAAAAGGAGGAGATTGTTGGTGCCGGAAGCACCATATCGAACCTTGTTTTGATATTGGCAAAAGATTCAAAGTTAAGTACTATTTGTGATCTAATAAAGTTACTCAAGTGTGCAGGAAAGTCCTAGTTAATCTAGGCAATAAGTCCTGGCCGCGGGTTGGGCAACTAAGTCCTGACATAAGGTTGGGTAATAAGTCCTGGGCGTGGACTGGGCACTAAGACCTGGCCGAGGGCTGGGCACCGAAGACTTGGTTCGAGGAATTGGGCACTATGTCCTGGTCGCGGACTGGGCACGAAGACCGAGTGAGTAAAGCTGGGCAAAAGTCCAACCGGAGGAGCCGGTTGGCAAAAGGTAAATTCTCCTGAGAGGAGTAGGTGAGGACGTGTTCCCCGTCGAGGGAACAGTAGGCGTCGGTTCGACCTAGGGTTCCATTTGGGAGACCCAAAGTCAGAACCAAGACAGCTACGACTGTAAATATTGACTAATATTCTTGCTTTGGTTATTTTGGAACTAACCTTGGATGCAGGGACCGAAGGAGTGTGTTTCTGCAGCTCAAAACGCCCCAAAGGAGAGGGGCAGGCAGCTGGGCTAGGCGCCCGGGAGGTCCCGGGCGCCCAAGGTCAAAGCCAAACAAGCAAAGAAGCAAGAATCGCTTCGAAACCATACTGGGCTAGGCACCTGGGAGGTCCCGGGTGCCCAAGGTCAAAGTCAAAAAGGTAGTCGAAGCAAATCAGCCACGAAGCCAGCGGACTAAGTCAAGCTGGGCGCCCAAGAGGTCCCGGGCGCCCCAGTCAGCTCCAGAGGCCGATTCGAAGAGGATAAGCGCTGACCGAGCTACGGATGAAGTTTTTCCGATCGGAAGGCACGTGTCAGGCGTCCCCAGCGAATCAGGCGCCCCAGGAGCACTATAAAAGGGGCTCGGCCCCGAGGCTTCAATAACACAACTTTCTAACGCCTCCAAGCTTTTCGTTTAAGCCCTCTGCTCCGGCAAACTTCGATCTCGACATTCCAGTGCCGACGATGAACCTTTGCTCCGAAGTACGATCCACGTCAGGGCGTTAGTAACGAAAAGTGTAATTCCTTTATTTACTGCAATATTCTTGTATTAAAATCTGTAAACCTTTGCGCGATTATAGAATTGCCCGCAGTAAATGGTCAAGGACCGTGGGCCTTGGAGTAGGAGCTGACCTCAACTCCGAACCAAGTTAAAGGCTTGTGTTCTTTGTGTGATTGTTGTGTTTTCCACTGCGTTTTCTCTTTCCTTAATCCGAAAAAGATTTTAACGATATTCACCCCCCTCTATCGTTTTTCTCAATCCAACGACATCATTTCTACCCAAGTAACAAGAAAGTCGAGATCCGACTTAACCTTCGTGACTATAACAATGTATGACCTTGTGCTTCTATTCTCGATATCTAGATTGACCAATGAGGTATAGACTATGTCATCCTCGATCAATCTTTGTGTTTCTTGATCCTCAAGTAGACTCACTCAAACAAATGAGCTCAATATGTCATGTTCACTCATTTGAGCATGACCATGTGTTTTAGCAGTCCTACTGGATCAAGGGGCCCAGATATATCACTCCCGTCATATGGGAGTGATAGATCCCATCTACATCACTCACATCCCTCCGCATAATTCATTATATACCCAGTGACCGCCTTTATAGTTCACCTTGTTACGGGTGACGTTTGACGATACCAAAGTACATAACTCCTCATGTAGGGAACCGTAGTGCCTTTAGGTCTAAGGACTATTCATACTAATAGTCATATGAGATAGTTTATGACACTCATATGACAATCTATGAAACTTTCTCATGGCGGGTCACATTGGGGTTAAGGTCATATCCATGCACTATATCATTAATCATACACAATAGATCTAGGGCATTGATTTTATTATGAGTGCAAAAATAAAAATCGCTTATGAGCAGAAACTCATGGCGGTCAAGGGGCAGCGCCCTTGCGGGGGCTCGGGAGCAACGCCCCCGAAATAATTTTTTTGTTTGTTTGTTGACTCCTTGAATGAGTCGCTGCCCTAGATTCATCAAAATGAATCCGAAACCCTTATTGCTCCGTTGGAGCATCCTTGTGACAAAATACACAATCTGTTCACAACAGATTGATGCAACTTCATCAACATGAACACCAAAGCTTATAATACTTTGTCAAGAGCAATCGGAATATTGCACGCTATCATATAAATGATGATGATATAGCCTTTTAGTTTTATCAACACAAACTTTTGCGTAAAGACAAAATATTCATATAATTATATACAACCCATAATAAAAACTTGTCCTACTTCTATATCACATACAAAAGTGCATAAAACTTCGTACAATCTTTCGCAAGTGGCTCTGATACCATTGTAGGGATCTCCCGACGACATAAACACAAAAACGCAGCGGAAACAAGATCCCTCGAGCGATCCATGTGAAAGAAAAACTCGTACGAGATTCATCTATCTAATAGAGCTATCTATATGTATACCTTTGAAGCGTGCCCTTGTGTTTATCCCGCTCGTCCAAGCTATGCCGGATCTCTTGCACATTCAAGTGTCCGTGCCTCTATGAGTATCCACACGAACATAGTCTCTCAATTTCGGAGAAGAACTACCTTAGTTGTGCTAGCAACTTGAGGTAGTTCACAAAAGCACCAAGAACCCCAAAGAAAGGGTTTCGACCAAGAGGGAGAATAGGAGGATGAGAGGAAGGAAAGATAACTTAACTATTGGATCTTGTACGGTTGCTAGAGGGGGGGGGGATGAATAGCACTTCTTCGATTTTCTTCTTCCTATGTTGTTAGTTGCACAAGCGGAAATACAATAAAACAAAACTAACAACGTAAACAATGCTAACACAAACCTATTTACTTGGTATCCACCCCTAAGGGTGACTAATCCAAGAATCCTTTGGTGGATCACTCCCCGGATAACCTCCGGCTAGCCCTTGTCACTCCTTGTGGGTGGAGAAACCTCGCCACAATCACCTCGACAATACCTGAGCACCAAGACTACTATTTTGCCTTTAACCAAGACCAAATTAGTCAAAACTCTCAGCCAACACGAAGTCCTCTTAAATAGGACTAAGGTTGAAAACCCTCGCCACCAGTCGACTGCCCATTTACCAGTCGACTGATGCCAGCCAAACAGCAGTTCAACGACTCTCTACAACGGCAATATTTTGACTTTACCAGTCGACTTCTCCCAGGGCAGTTGACTGGTCCCCAGCCAAAACCTTTCTATGAGTTTCATCAGTCGACTACCTCCTAGGGCAGTCGATTGGTCTTCTCACATACCTAAGGTTACCCTTCCTGAGTACATTTCACTCCGCACTCGAACCCTAGGATTTCTCGAGTACAATCACACAACACTCGTACCCTAACGACTCAACTGACGCCTCATCAGCAGCCTCGACTATTGCCTTCGCGCCCTCTTCATCTTCGGCTCCCATCCCTCGGATGCACGCAAGCCTCCAGCTTGCTTCCATGCCATCCTTCACGCATGCCTCGAAGTCCGCGCCCCTTAGCTCATTGTCCCTGCTCTCCAAGATCCCTCGGGTGCACACAAGCCTCCAGCTTGTCTCCATGCCAACCTTCACCGTATCGAGGCCGTCCAGCTAAGCCAATATGTGTAACCTGCACATCCTGCACACTACATACACATATCAAATACACAAGGGTAAACCTAACTTATACCCTTTGCCCAAACATCAAAACTCATGATCACTCCGGATCACAGATTGGCTCAACAATATCCGCCCTTTTGATGTTTGACAATACGTTTAAGTTAGGGAAACAAATAGCAATAAGTAGCAAAAACAATGCTAAACAAACAACTGGACTTACGTTGCCAAGACTCCATCTTGGACTTACACCGCCAATGCATATGCAATGCATACATGGTAGGGGTGTCAAAAATGAACACGACCCGATAACCCAACCCGAGTCGACACGAAAAATACTGGGTTAGGGTTGGGGGTTTTATGCTTAGGGTCAGATTGGGTTGAACCCAAAATCTGACCCGGAATTTTTTTCTGGGTTGGGTTGGGTTTGGGTTGACCCGGGTTGACCCGAATTAAAAATCAGGTCACCCATCAACCTGAACCCACCCGAACCCACCCGAACTCTATGTTGTTTTTAAGTGGCAGTGTGATAGGGTTGCAGGGCATAAGGATAATATACTAATATCCATTTACCATATTTGATTATTCGTATATATAATCCTAATTACTTCCTCCTCCAAAGCTCCAAGCCCGAGACAGCCACTTTTGTTGATTTTTTTTTGCTGAACAACTTAACCCACCGCCACCAGCTCAATATTTTGTTGCTTCCTATTAATCCATTACTTTTTATATTTAAAAGTTTAGGGCAAAGTTAATAAATAGCGATTAGCGAGAAGCCGAGAACCGAGTTACCGAGAAGAAGTTCACTGAATGTCTGAATCCTGGTTCCCCCAACTTCATCATCGTCTCATCAAGTTTTTCAGCGTTCCAGAAGAAGTTCCAGCGTTCCATCAAGTAATCAGTAATGGATGACTTTTTTTGCCGAACTTTTTTTGCTTCCTATTCTTTTCAGCGTTCCATCAACTTCCATTTTAGGGCAAAATTTTAGCGTCAGCCATCAAGTTCCTGAATCCTGGTTCCCCCAACTTCATCATCGTCTCATCGACAAAATGAGTTCACAACCTTTTGATCTTGACCAAGAGGAGGATAGCGAGAAGGAGAGATCGGAGGGTGTACCAGCTATATCTACAACTACAAGGGATTTAGATGTTGATGAAGAAACATGTTCGCAAGGCAAGGCCTCCGGCTCTGGAAGTGGCAAACGAAAGAGACTCTTGAAATCAAAGTGGTGGCAATATTTTGAAATGCTTCCTAAAATAGAGGGAGAAGATTTGCATTGCAAATGCAAAGCTTGTGGGATTACATACAAAGCGGATAGTAGCATGGGTACAGGTAATCTCTGACGCCATATCCTTAATCAGTGTCCTAGATAAAAAAGTAGTGATATTGCTCAAGCTTTGTTAGAACAAGGCGATAAAAGTCTTTCCATTTGGTCACAAAAGTTCAACCAGGAAAGATTTAGAGAGTTGTTAATCTTAGCAATTGTGAGGCATGATTTACCATTTCAGTTTGTGGAATATGAGGCAATTAGATCAATTTTTACGTATTTGGAACCTCAAGTCAATCATTTCACTAGAAACACCGCAAGGATTGATATTCTAAAGATGCATAAAAATGAATGCAATAAACTAGCTAAAGAAATGCGTTCATGCCCTGGAAAAATTTGTTTCACTTCTGATTTGTGGACTTCTATTGCCACTGATGGTTATATATGTTTAACAACACATTTCATTGATTCTAATTGGGTTTTGCAAACAAGGATTATCAACTTCTCTTACATGCCTCAACCTCACTCTGGTATTGCATTGTGTGATAAAATTAATAGTTTATTTAATGCTTGGGGAATTCAGAGAAAGGTTTTCACAATTACATTAGACAATGCTGTTGCAAATGATGTATTTGTTGGCCTTTTAAGGGATCAACTTGGTTTAAATTGTTCATTAGTGAGTGGTGGAGAGTTTTTGCATGTTCGTTGTTGTGCACACATTCTCAATTTAATTGTGCAAGAAGGTTTGAAAAGAATTGATAGTTCTGTTGATAAGATTCGTGAATGTGTAAAATATGTGAAAGGTAGTCAAGTGAGAAAGCAAAAGTTTATGGAATCTGTTACCCAAACTTCACTTGATTCAAAGAAATCACTGAGGCAAGATGTTCCTACTAGATGGAATTCTACATATTTGATGCTTTCTAGTGCTATGTATTATCAACGTGCTTTTAATCATTTGAGATTGGCTGATACTAATTTTGCACATTGTCCATCGGTTGATGAGTGGGGACAAGTTGAAAAAATATGCAAATTCCTTGAGGTTTTCTATGAGACAACAACTTTGTTTTCTGGAGTGAAATATCCTACCGCCAATCTTTACTTTCCTCGTGTCTTTACGGTTCAGTTGACAATAAGTCAAGCCTTACAAAGCTCTGATAATTTCATGAGATCAATGGCCAATCGGATGTTTCAAAAATTTGATAAGTATTGGAAAGATTATAACATATTGTTTGCCATTGCTGTGATAGTTGATCCGAGGTTCAAGATGCAGTTTGTTGAGTTTTGTTACAACAAGTTATATGGACATGGCAGCAATGAATTAAGTCTTGTAAGATCTAAATTGCTTTCTTTGTTTGAGGAATATATGCATATGGGTATTACTTCCAAGCTAAATACTGGCAGTGCATCTTCAAGTTCTCATAGTGCCATTGATGATAATGCTTCTCTTGCTCTAAATTTAGATAGTGGATGCATGGATGTTTTGAAGGTATTGCTACTAATGTTTGTTTTTTCTCATTATTTTTACTTCTTGTTACCAAAAATTTTATTTATGATATAGGAATTTGACACCTTTCAAAGTCTAGAATTCATTGGTAGAGCTCAAAAGAGTCAATTAGAGCTCTATTTGGAAGAACCAACAATTGATAGAATAACAAAATTGGATGTTCTCGGGTTCTGGAAAGCTCACCAATTTAGGTATCCTGACCTTGCACAAATGGCCAGAGATATCTTGAGTGTTCCAATTTCTACAGTTGCTTCTGAATCAGCTTTTAGCACTGGTGGTAGGATACTTGACCAATATCGCAGTGCAATGAAGCCTGATGTTGTTGAGGCATTGGTTTGTTGTAGAGATTGGTTAGCTGGAGACAAAGGTAAGTGGTTTGGCTTTTTTATTTTCATTTGAAGTTATTTGTTTTACTAATATTTTTTTTTAGAAACTATTGAAGTGGGGTTGAATGATTTGACTGAAAATATAATGAATTTATTCACAAATGAGGATGCTGGAATAAAAACTACTTCAACAAATGATTGATGATTCTAATGAAAGGTAAATGGGTTAAATTGTTAAATTTGTTAATTACAAGTTTTTAAAAATCATTTAGATTTTATTTTTTTTATTTCATTCCTTGTTTTAGGTTTGTCTCGTAAAAAAAAGGGAGTAAAATGATGGAGAAGTGGAGCTTGATATGTGAAAGTTATTTTGTGAAGCTTGAAGACTTTATGTATTTTATATTTTGATATCATAAATTTTTGTCATGTAATTATTTATTTTGTGAAAGATTTGACTTGTCACTTGTTTAAACAATTTTCCCTAGCATTAATTGTACATTTGTAGCATTTTGTTTTCTGAACTTGATTTTTGGCACAAGATAATTCTTAGTTGTGAAGTTGATACATCAGTGCTAACTGCTAAAAGCTTCAAGTTTTGTTTGAGGACTTAATGTTCCTAATGCAAACTTTGTTCCTGTTGTGTCAACATCGGATGTAATGGAATTAATGAACATTGGGCAAAAGAATCATGTTGTTGGTTCTACAACTTTGAATGATCGTAGTTCGTAGCCAACTGATCTCATAGGTAGCATTACAAGTTTGTTTTTGTTGTTATTATTATTAACTTTCTTTTGCACCTATAAATTGTTCAAGTGTGTTACATGCAATTGCTTGACTGTTCCTTATAGAAAGTCACGGGAGAAAGGCTAAAAGAAGTACAACTATTTTATTCCTTGCTTGTTTTAGGTTTATGGAAACAACTTTGAGATTCAAGCATTTGCAGAAATGTACAACCGCCCTATACATATATACTCCTATAGCACTGGTATGGTCTCATTTGTTGATAGTTTTACAATGTTCCAATCGACAGTAAATTTTGTAATTCCTACTTTTTATGTACAGAACCTATTAACATCTTTCAAGGGAGTTATGTCACTGATGTCCCTCCAATTCGGTTAAGTTACCATCACGGCAACCATTATAACTCACTGGTCGATCCACGTAGGATGACAGTGGGTGCAGGTCTTGGATTCAGTAGTCTTCGAGGGGTAAGTTTTTTTCGTGATCATCTGCAGTTTCATAACAATTTATTCTGTAAACCTCACAATTTTGCATTATATTTATTAAGATAGGCGAGGACTAAAAGGTTATACTTTACTCCATATTCAGCTGTGATGTCCTTTTAAATTATTTTGGACCATTGCTGCTAGTTTCTCACTGTACTTCATCTAGATAATATGTCAGTGTCATCATGTCTGATATTGACTGACTAACTGGATTTGTTTCTATTGCATTCTTCCCCTAATTGATCTCCTTTATAGAGAAACATAGATAAGGATCAGGTGAAGACTGCCATTAAAGCCCAGCAAGACCAGCTACTTGATAATGTAAGTACAGTTTAATTTCTTTGTGGCACAGATTGTCATTGTGTAATGTTCTAGATTCTTTGATTATCATCTATTGAACTTAATTATGGTTATTTTTCATTAGCTGTTCTGTCTAGTAGATCACAAACTAGGTCTAGTATCCTGAATCATAAGAGCCATAATAATACTTGAATGTTTTGATGACATTAATTCCCACTTGTTGCCTATTGGTGTTAGTGGGTCAAGCACAGAATCCCTTTTTTGCCTTTTTTACTGTTTATTAAGTATTTTGAATTTATATTTAATAATTTTAAAATTTTAAATCGGGTTGGCGGGTTGGCCGGGTTGGAACGGGTTCGGGTTTATAGGTTTCGGGTCAAAGTCGGGTTCGGGTTGAGTATTTTTTTTTTAAATTCAACCCGACCCGAACCCGACCCGACCCACCCGAATTGACACCCCTAATACATGAATCCTATCCCAAGGCATCCCACACCTAACTCTCCAAGTTAGGAATTTTCCGAAACGGGTTTTTTAAAACCTATCCCAAGGCTCTCCACACCTAACCCTCCAAGTTAGGATTTTTCACACACCTAACTTCTCAAGTTAAGAATTTCCACACCTAACTTCCCAAAGTTAGGAATTTTCCACACCTAACCCTCTAAGTTAGGATTTTTCACCAAAACGGGGTTTTTAAAACTTCTCCCAAGCTCCCCCTACATTGGACTTACAAAGGATTTTTAAGAACCTCTCCAAGGTTCCCCTTACGCCAAAAATGGAGCAACCATGCTCCCCCTTTATCTTAGCTCCCCCTAAACCTAGGGTTTCCCGCAAAGGCGTGTTTGGTTTCCCAAATTAAACCCAACACTTCTCCCCCTTTGCCTAACATCAAAAAGGCTCCAACAATATCCCAATTATTAGATCTTTTAATCCCTAATGGTCATAAACAACGTGTACCCACCATACACTTGTTTTCCACCATTTGGACACCAAACCCGGTGCTGATACACAAATCAGCCCTATCCAGTCGACTGACCCCCAGGGCAGTCGACTGATACTCTGAAAATCAATTTTTTAGGCCACATTCAGAAATGCGCCAGAAATTCCACAAATCTCCAAAAATTTCTAAATTTTGTGGAGAAGTTTGTGGTACCCATACTTACTTGGAAAAAATACATTTCACCATGTATCTATCACTATTCCCAAGTTTGACACAAAACTCAAAACTAGCTAAAACTTCAATCAACCCTTAACCTAAAGTCCTAGTTTTGGTCCCCACTTGATGTCTTTGCCCATGCCAACCCACAATGCGTTCCTAGCATTGATTTACATGGCAATTACACATCAAAAACTAATTTTCATGTAATATGACCCCAATGTCATATTTCCATACATGAAACTCAAAAACACTGTGCCAAAACCCAAAATTTTCTATGAAAATTAAGGCAACTAGGAGGCAACCTCCCCCTTAACTTATGCCTTCTCCCAATTTTCATTTTACCTAGGTGAAGTTCTATCCAACTTAATACCCTAACATCAAGTTAAGTTATACCCAACTCAACTTCCAATTTCTGTTCCCTTGGACACCATTAAAGAATTGCCCCCAAGCAACCTTATCCCTAGCGCCAAAAAGAACTCAACAAAAACCCAGAATAGTCTAAAAATTTGCAAGCACATTTGCTAGGATATATCCTATCCTAGAAAAATATAATTCCATGAAGAATACAAATGTGCTTGACTTTTGGTATCAATTCTAATTTCCTTAAACATTGGCATTTGTATCAACTTGGAAACTTACTTACAATTCCATGTGTTTGCCAAGACTAACCATCATAATGTGACACATGGAATTGTCTTTCATTCTCCCTCTTCTTATCTCTTATCCTTAGATACATATGTCCTTATCAGTCTTCCCATTCATCAAGCATTTACCACTTAATATCATCCATTGAATTTAAATCACTCATCAATTTTCTTAGATTTCATGATGTTCATATAGCCTTATTTCATATAATCACCATTAAACCATGAGGCAAGCCTTTATTGAATGAGTATAATCAAGGATCTTAATTCAGACGTCATATTTTATCATCCAATAACCTTTTCAACTTAATCCTTATGGATCAGTCGACTGTCCCTGGGGCAGGGGCAGTCGACTGGCAAAACTTACAGAAGGTTTCTGGGGTGAGATCAGTTGAATGCCCCCCAGGGCAGTCGACTGATACCTGAATTTCAAGTTTTCAGTTCAATTTCAGAAATGTCTAAATAATTCTACAAATCTCTGAAAAATCTAAAATTTTGTAGGGAGATTTGTGAAGCCTATATCTACTTGGGGAAAATATGTTTCCAAATAAATGTACTCCAAATCTTAATATTGGCACGAAACTCAACTTATCCTAAATTGTATCATTTAAACTCATCCCAAAAGTCCTAATTGTGACTTCTCCTCAATGTATCTTCTTATACTTGATCATAATTCATTTCTATCACTTAAATATATGGTATTCACACATTAAAACCTAATTTTACCAAATATACTCCTATTTTCATCCTTTTTCTCCCTAAAACCCCTTTTAATGTGCCAATTCCTTGGGATTAAGACTTACCCAAGTCTTCCAACCCCTTTGGCACATTTCGTCTATTTTCCTAGGAGAAAACCTTTTGAGATCCATTTACCATGGATCCCAAAGACTCCTAGAGCTCTCCCTTGAGCTCTTAGCCCTAGCCACCTTCCTAGGTGACTCAATCCACACTAGGCCACACCGGTGATCCCCGGGTGATTTTTGGCCTACAAATCTAACCTTCTTAACCATAGACACCTTGTCTTTAGTTAAGTCATTTTCTTTCCCTTTAGATGGCACCCCCTTGCCATTTTTGGACTTCTCCTTCTTGCCATAATTGTATGCTTCCCCAGCATACTTCTTTTTGTTGACATTAGAGGTCTTAGACCGGTATCCCAAACCTGATCTATCATAGTTGGGTTTTAGACTACCCAACACCAAATCTAAGCCGTTAGATCCAACCTTAAATCTTTCTAGGGTCTTTTCCAATGTATCAAGCCTTGCCTTCAAGGCTTGATTTTCCTTTTCTAGACTTCTAAACCTAGAGTCCATATGTCCACTTTGGACATTCCTAGACCTACTCTCCTTTCTAGGCATATTCCTTTCCTTCTTGGGATTAATGCCATGATCCTTAAGTACAAAGGTCTTAGGTCTACCATGATGCATGCTTTTCCTAGGAGTTTGATCTACCTTGTTAACCCTAGTCCTATCATTGTATTTAAAACCATGATTATGCACAAGTAAGCACTTTTCATTAATCCTAGCATGCATGGATGAATAATTAACTCTATTTTTATCATGCATAAAGGAACTTGAATTTAAATTACATTTTAACTTAGGGTTAGGAATTACCTCCCTTACCCTTGTAGTCTCTACTTGATGTGAGCTTTTTCTCTTCCTTTCTTCTTTCTCCCATCTCCTCAAGTGTCCCAATTTCTTTAGCTCTCCTTTTCTTAGACACTTGGTGTGGTAGTGCCCTAACTCTTCACATGTGAAGCATCGAATCTTCTCTCTTTGCTTTTGAGCTTTTCCATTCCTACAACTCATGTTAGATTTAACCGGAATTGAACTGAGTTTAGAGAATACCTCCTTCTTCTTACCATTTGGACACTTATCTTTGTAGTGTCCCTTTTTATTGCATCCAAAGCATATGATATGATCTTTGGCACTTGCTTTGGTGGAGGTGGAGGCTAGGTTGACTTCTTCCTCAACCTTGGATGAAGAGGATGCTTCCTCTTGTTCCGGTATAGATGAGAGTCTCTCCTCCCCCTCAATTCTTGAGATTGATACTTCCTCTTCTTCTCTCGAGGAAGTTGATGATTCTTCTTCCGTTTTCTCTTGGTCTTCTTGGACATGAGAAATTATTTCTTTGGGCTGTTCTACTAGTTGATCTTGTGTAGGGTTCTTATGAACTTCTTCCAATTTATTCCACAACTCATATGCATTTGTATATGTCCCTACACTACTCAACACATTGTTAGGCAAAATATTAATCAAAATATTGATTACCTTCTCATTTGCCCTAAATTGTTCTTGTAGCTCTTTGTCCCAATATCTAGGACGAAGCTTCTTTCCGTGCTTGTCCTTTGGAACTTCGAAGGGCTTTTCTATTGCCATCCTACATCCCCACTCCATTCCAAGCCACGTCTTCATTCGCATCCTCCAATAGTCGACATCTTCATGATCGTAGGGAGGCGGAGTGTAGATATCATCCCCAAATTTGTCTTCCATTGTTGTTACCTCTACCTTTTGCTCTTCTTGGCGGTTATTCCAATCACGAGCGGTCCTTCACTCTGATACCACTTGTTGGATATTGTACGGTTGCTAGAGGGGGGGGGGTGAATAGCACTTCTTCGATTTTCTTCTTCCTACGTTGTTAGTTGCGCAAGCAGAAATACAATAAAACAAAACCAACAATGTAAACAATGCTAACACAAACCTATTTACTTGGTATCCACCCCTAAGGGTGACTAATCCAAGAATCCTTCGGTGGATCACTCCCCGGATAACCTCCGGCTAGCCCTTGTCGCTCATTGTGGGTGGAGAAACCTCACCACAATCACCTCGACAATACCTGAGCATCAAGACTACTATTTGGCCTTTAACCAAGACCATATTCGTCAAAACTCTCAGCCAACACGAAGTCCTCTTAAATAGGACTAAGGCTGAAAACCCTTGCCACCAGTCGACTGCCCATTTACCAGTCGACTGGTGCCAGCCAAACAGCAGTCCAACGGCTCTCTGCAACGGCTATTTTTTGACTTTTGGGAGCAGTCGACTGGTCCCCAGCCAAAACCTTTCTATGAGTTTCATCAGTCGACTGCCTCCCAGATCAGTCGACTGGTCTACTCACACACCTAAGGTTACCCTTCTCGAGTACATTTCACTCCGCACTCGAACCCTAGGATTTCTCAAGTACAATCACACAACACTCGTACCCTCACGACTCAACTGACTCCTCATCAGCAGCCTCGACTATTGCCTTCGCGCCCTCTTCATCTTCAGCTCCCGTCCCTCGGATGCACGCAAGCCTTTAGCTTGCCTCCATACCATCCTTCACGCATGCCTCAAAGTCCGCACCCCTCAGCTCATCGTCCCTGCTCTCCAAGATCCCTCAGGTGCACACAAGCCTCCAGCTTGTCTCCATGCCACCCTTCACCGTACCAAGGCCGTCCAACTAACCCAATATGTGTAACCTGCACATCCTGCACACTCACATACACATATCAAATACACAAGGGTAAACCTAACTTAAACCCTTTGCCCAAACATCAAAACTCATGATCACTCCGGATCACAGATTGCCTCAACATTAACTTCATCCAAATGACAAGAAAACTCTTTTATACTCATCCCATGAATATGAAGAGTTTTTGTCCCCTTAGCTTCCCTTCATTAAAGCCAATAAAGAGCATATCTTCTCATGTGACTCTTCAATTTCTCTCTATTCAATGAAGAATCTTTTCATCCTCCTCTATTATTAATTTATTAAGCATTTTAATTAATTAATATCTCATCCAAATGTTGTTGAGTCTAATCTAAATGAGTCTAACTCAAATTAGATCTCGATCCCATAATCCAATTGGATTCATTTGAGTTTAACTCAATCAATCCAATTCGGATCAAATCTTAGTCAAACTAAGATCAATTAATCTCCGAAGCATTTGTTAGGATGTATACTAAAAGTCTTGCCTTTTCTGTATGGCCATTCACATTTTGAAAGAGAATCACAACAACACAGTTGCATGTTTATATTAGTATATGCATAAAAGTTCGATACATTGCATTATAGATAATATGGTGTGTGGTGACACATAGAAGATCATGTTATCAGTCCCTTGCATTGTATAAGTAGAGACTCACAATCGAGATAGAGTTGGACAAACCATCGGGATGGTTGTAGTGTAATTAGGTGTGGTTTGTTTTGACCATAGAATTATACTAGTGTGCTTCGTGTGCATTGAGCAGGACCAAAACCAGAGGTCATCCAATTTGTACTGACTTAATAATTGGATTGGACCTCGGATTATTATGGAGTACAATCCCTAAATCCCGATATAATAATGGGCACGTATAGTTAATATTTATTTCTTTGATTTACCAATGAGCGAGATTTATTCTGCTAAATCAATAGGCCCGGTAAGTTGGGAAATAATATTAATTATATGGTGTGCCATTGATTATTGATGGAATCCGTGTCCTGGTGAGTCAGGATGATGATGCCCCCTTGATGAGCTCATAAGGTTCATCATGTTAAACCCTACAGGTGGATTTGATCCGACATGATGATAAGGATGAGTGGTACTAGTCAAGGAGTTAGAGGTTGATTAATTAAAATTGTTATTAATTTAAATTAATTGACGGGCATACGATATCGTAAACACAGGGGGATGGATGTACTCATAATAGGTGGAGCCTATATGTAAATATGGGGGTTGGTGAGGTAATTCAATGGAGATCCTTTAGTGGAATGGATCTTCATTAATGGATCGGGTTTGGATCCATTAGCAGGCCAAGATCTAACTCCTCCTCATGGTCCCTATCGTAGCCCTATATGTATCCCATGTGGCATGAAACCAAGAATCCAATGGAACACAGGAAAACCCTAAATTTCTCCTCTCCTCCTCCACCTCTCTCTCTCTCTCTCTCTGTACGGCGTCGAACACATCCTTTGTTGGGGCAATCGACCCAAGTATGATATGGAGAATCATGGGTTTTGATGTGTGTGCTGATATGAGTAAGTTAGGGTTTGTTGTTGGACTAATATGTGTATGTGAGTGTGCAGGATTGCAGGTACACATAGAGTTGGTTGGAGGTCTTCAGGTGAAGGGTTGCATGGAGGCAAGCTGTTGGCTTGTGTGCGCACCCGAGGGACCATGGATAGCAGGTATGATGAGCCGAGGTGAGAGGACTTCGAGGCGTACGTGAAGGATGTCATGGAGGCAAGATGGAGGCTTGCGTGCGCATCTGAGGGACGAGTGCCAAAGACGAAGAGGGCTCGAAGGCGACAGATGGAGGCTGCTGGAGCAGAGACGATGAGCCAAGGGATGCGGACTTCGAGGCATGCGTGAAGGGTGGCATAGAGGCAAGCTGAGGGCTTGCGTGCGCATCCGAGGGACGAGAGCCACAGATGAAGAGGGCGTGAAGGCAATAGATCGAGACTGCTGATTAAAGAGTCAACCAGGTCATGAGGGTCCGAGTGTGAGTGTTTGTACTCGGGGACTAAGCTGGGAGGGTTCGAGTGCGGAGAGAAATGTAGTCGGGAAGGGTAACCCTAGGCTTAGGAAAGGCCCAGTCGACTGCTACTAGGGCAGTCGACTGGTGGCCAGTCGACTGCGCCTGGGGCAGTCGACTGGCATGGCTGGGATTCGAACGTTGGACTTGTAACGTTCGAATCTGAGTGGGACCAGTTGACTGGCGTAGGGCAGTTGACTGGCGTAGGGGCAGTGATGGACCCAAAAGCGGCTGTCACGAATGTGGGTCTCAAATTTTGATATGTGTAAAGCTGGAAACCCTTTTTGCTAGCAAAGAATAGAAATGTAGTAAAGGGGCCACAGGTCGTATTTTTCCTAGGACTAGCTAAGGTTGTTTGATTCAAGCTTTGAGTTTATATGTCGTCAAATGTTTTTGGGTTTCAGATAAGATTTGGGTTGGGTTACAATTAGGAATGAAAACACAAGGAAAAAGAATGAAAAATTAAGTATGGAATTTAAGCTAAGTAATTTCAATTAATGAACTCAAACAATTGGAAACTTAAATCTACCAATGCAAGTAGCCCACTTGGAAGACAAATTTGATATCAAATGCAAACTAGATGCTAAGCAAAGTGAATCAACACAATGCTGACATTTTCGATTGACGTTAATGCAAAAGAACAACTTACTTTAGAATTCAAACTTAAGGCAAAGGAAACACAAGCTAGCTACAAAATTCGGAAACAACCAAATGCAAACATGGATGAGTAAGTTCAGAAATATCCGAATGCAAAACTAACTGATTTCAAAACACAAAAGCTCACTAACAGTTGCACTTAACTTGATGTCAATCAATGCCAAAACTTCTCTTGATCCAAAAGGAAGAATAGAAGCTAACTTGATACCAAATGGAGGAGAACTTATGTGCCGGAATCTGAACTAATTGCAGATTTATAAACTGATGTGAAGAACTAATGTGAAACAGCTGATGTGAGGCAGATAAATGTGAAATAACAAATCAAATGCAGAATTCAGAAACAAGTGAATACAAACAAATGAATATGAAACAAAATTTTAGATCTCAAACTAATATGCAGTGAGAAATCGAAGGCAGATATAAAAATGAAGAACTTGATAAATCGAATGCAATGATGCAGTAACAAATCAAATGCTGAACCTAACACATGCAAACTGAGCTTGAGTAACTAATCGAAATTCAGAGAAGCTTAAGGAAATGCTAATGGTTACTTGGCACAATTTCATATATGTTGAACTGAACATGCTAAAAGAAATCTGATACGCAAGCTGAGACCAATTCAGAAGTTGATATAAAATGCTACGTAAATGGAACAAGCTACAATTGAAATTCAGAGAAGAACTAAACTTGCTGGATACCAAACTTAGAAGTCAAAACAAGGACTGATACGCAAACAACTTGAACAGTAATGCAGGATTGATACTAAGTTCAGAAATGTTTCAATGCGGAGTAGCTGATCTAATTGCAATCGTTCACTACTCAAACAACCTAGCTAACTAGAGTGCAGAATTGAAAAGCTAACAATCTACAAAAACGATCCAATAAAACTGATATAGAGTTCTGAAATGGAAATGGCACGCTGCAATTAAAACTACTGCTAAGAAATTGAAATTCAGTAAGAAACTAAGCTTCGATCCATTCCTTAGCTCAAGATCTCCTTGCCGTCACACAAGAGCAAGCCAAGAACCCCTCAGCTCCGCAGATCAATGGAAAAACTGCCTCAATATCGATTCTGCTCACATACTGCACTCAGCTGAAGACAACCCATCCGATCTCCTCGATTTTGCGAAGTAGAAGTGCGATGATGATTTGGTGATGATCAGAGCACTCCAGAGGATCCTCCAGATATCTCCGATGGATGAAAACGACACAAAATCGAGATCCAAACGATCGGATTACAGAATTGATGAAACCCTCAATCAACTCTGTTCCGGTGTGAATCTGAGCTAGAATCTCCACGGAAACTCCTTCCCAACGATCCAGATCTTGTTCCAAGGTCGAAATCGAAGTGGTCACGCCCTCTGATGAAGAAAATTTCAGAAGAAACGAAGAACAGTGGAGGAAATGCGAAGAACTCGACGAAGATGCGACAATTCTGATCGGGGCAGGTGACCATTTATATATGTTAGCATTGGACGACTCAGATTGTCTAGCGCTCATCCAATGGTTGAACCTCATCCGATCTGCATCAAACCTTCTAGATCTTGATCAGAGGTCAGGATCTACCTCTCAGTAGCTCGGATCTTCCAGATTTACAACGAATGGCTCAGATCGACCTGATCTTTGAATGGGCGCTCTAGATCCCTCTGATCTTGATCCAACGGCTAGATGATCTCTGATTTGGATGAAATCATCAGATCTTAATCCAAGTGCTTGATTAACATTATCCTCAGCTCGGATTGCCTCAAAGTTCTCAGATGTCCTAGATCTAACCGTTTTTGAATCGGATGGCCCATATTAGCCGATTCTTGATCACTCGATCCGAGTCCACTTCTGACTCAAGTTTGACCCAGCATAACCCAGGTCTATGATCCTTCCAAGCCTACAAAAGTAGATCAACAATTAGTAGCAAAATAATTCAAATATATCAAGATTTATAATAAATCTCAAAATAGAATAGATTCATGAAACCTAGGCTAAATTCAATATTAAGCAAATAAAATGTGGGTCAAACATGGATTTAAGAATCTGAAATGATCAATAAAATAACACTTATCAACTCCCCCACACTTATGCTTGAGCGTCTCGCAAAAACTACTAAATACGTATCCCTTACATTCTTTCCAAACATAGTTAGAAGCAATTGAAAAGAAATTACCTAGGGTTGTCAATTCTCAAAAATCTAAGCTCTATGGATTAGTATCTCGTCCTTAAATTAACAACTTAGAAATTTCATCTTTCATGATTCATTGAGATGAATTTAACTCACTAAACCTCTCAAGGGAAGTTTTTGGTGGCTCTCTTCCTAAGTTCTAAGTACATGATGAAAGTGGAGCTCACTCAAACACAAATACTTGCACTACCATAGGCTTGCTTGTTATCTGCTCTCTACCATTATTCATGATTCGGATCCACATCTACAAAAGTTCATCCAAACAAGTGAAAGACATATGAAATGGTAAAAATGAAGTAAAAGCCAAGAAAATAGCAAATTTGATGAAGTGGAAGATTTGGATGCTCAAGGATATTTTCGATGCACTTTGCCCTCTTGTCAGTCCTTATAGTGAAATCAAAAGTGTGATGAAGTAAGGCTTTGGCATTGCCCTTCAAAAATTTTGATGAAAAGACTTCATTAGTTTCTTTGTGCCAATTTTACTCTTGCGTGCCAACCTTGCTTCCTTCTCTTTCCTTTTCTGATTTTTTTATTAAATCCTCTAGCAAGGTCAGACTTGTAGTGGAGCATGAAATTGATTCGGATGAGAGAAACTTCACTTGCTTCATGGTGCCACAACTTCATTCTTGCCACTTTGTTTCTTTTGTTTTTGTTTTTCTATTTTTTTTTCTGTTCAGCTGCTGACTCCCTGACGTTGTTGCAGCTTCTCCTTGTTCATTCTTCCCTGCAATCTGGCTTCAAAAATTTTTCTGTTATGAACTAGAGACCTCAAATGGAGCCAAGTAGAGAAACTCACAGATTTTTTTACCCAAACTATTTTTTTCTCTTCTGCTCTCAAACCTATTAATGGAATCAAACTTCATTTGGAACACTTCGGACCAGTTAGTATCAGAGTTTGTATCAGCAAAACTTGAGACTGTTAGTGATATGAGAGAAGTGTCCTAAGGCAATCGCCTTATGATTGTAATCATTTATTCTAGTAAATGAATCTTCACTATTTGAGTATACATGTTTGTGTATTTGATTGAGATCTTAAACTCATTTACTGAATATTCGCAATACAATTCACAGCATGAGAGAATTTGTGATGAATTCACAACTAGTGATTATCTCTACATGTGCAATTGTGAAGTATTGAAATTGTCCCTAGTCGATGAATTGATAAATACGGACACTATCAATTCTGTTGAGACTAGCATGGGTTATTCTCTAATCAGCTGATTCTCACTGGCTGGTGACATTGAGATGTTCGGAGATAAACATGAATGCTAGTTAAGGGAACTAGTTCATTGGAGTGACTGGCTGTAAAACTTCATATGGTAGTCTACATATAGATATGTCAGTGAAGTTCTTACTGCAGCTTAAGTGTGATGTTCCTTTGACTTGCAGTGTTCAAGTCATCTTGGTCATGGAGACTTATACTTTGATATCTTAAGCAAGCATCTCCAAGGAGGTGTGGACCCAGGATGATTGGGTATAAACCGAAGTGCCCGAAGATGTTTGAACAACTTACAAAGGATTCACCACTCCTTGCGAGGAGATGTATACCCGAGGCCTATCGTCGGATTGTTACTCGAAGCCTCTGGCCAGAGCATGACATGTTCAGAGTATGAATCTCTTAAATACATGAGAGTAATTAGAATCCGTAGGACGAGAAAACGTTACTTGGTCTAGGTGTGATGTAGTTAGCCTAGTGGGGACTGACACACATAGACAATGTCCTGAACCAAGTGGGTATAAGATGGTGAAGGGAATGGGGCATGATTCATTATAGTTGCTGAAGGGTTTCAGAATTGTTTCTGAGGTCAACCGTTGATCTTTCGATTAATTGGGGATCATGTTGTAGTACTGGTGCCACTCATGATCGTTCTATAATTGATTAATTATAGACGGCCAACATAAATCGAAAGCCTATTTAGTCACACGCACTACGAGTAATCTAAGGGATTTAAAACGAGTTGAAAATTGGATTTTCCAATCAAGAGAGATTAAGTTTGGTTGAGCCAAACGATAAGTCGAATCTGAATTTTTCAGAGACGCATCGGAAGCGTAAAATGGCTAAGTCTTTTGAAGACTTAATAGATGAATTAAATAAGTTTAATTTATTGGGGCGTGGCTTGGATGGGCCGGCCAAAGAGGGCCTCCATACTCTTTGCTTGGACGACCACAACAAAGGGAGAGAACCAAGTTTTGGTTCAATTTATAAAATAAACCAAGTGTGGTTTGTTTTATAAAATTATGAATGATATAAATTTTTATATAATAAACCAAGGTTTGGTTTATTTTTCATGGAAATTAAAATGAACCATGGATTGGTTTATTTTATAAAATCAATCATGGATTGATTTACCATGATAAGGAAATTTATTCCATAGGAGAGAAGAGACTTGATTGATTTTTTATCATGAATTAAAATATGATTTTAACCATGATATAAAATCAAACTTGGCATGATGGAATAAGTTATTCCATATTTGAGAGGCTTGATGGTTGAGAGGCCACTATATAAAGGACCCAAGGCAAGACTTGGGTGATAATCAAAGAGATGAAGACATAGGCTCTCTCCCTCTCTTTCTCTCCTTCTCTTCTCCCCTTCTTGCCGTGCGCCAACCAGCCCTAAGAAGGAGCACCAGCTGGCCGCCCCTGCCCTTTCCCTGCCGACCACCACCTGCTAGAAGCTCCGGCCATCTCTTGGCCGGAAGAAGGTGCTGCCGGAATTAGAGTTTGCCGCATGAATCTTTTTGCCGCAAGCCACTTCTTTTGCTTCGCCGGAATTTTGATTCCGGCCATCCTTTTGTGGTTAGTCTTCCGACTTCTCTCTTGGTTTTTCTCGTCGCATTCTCGGAGAATCTAGTAGTTCTCGAGAACACGAAATTCGTGGATTTGCGAAGTCATCCCGAAGATACTCGGCGTGGACGCGAATAGAGGCGGAGCTTCTAAGGGACGCTTACGGTTGGATCTCGTCCCTTCCTTCGAGTTACGCGAGGTAATACGTAAATTAGTTTATGTTTCTGTAAAATTTCAAATATATGATCATGTCTACATAAGATAAAATTGCATGCTTAGATGTGTGGTTAAATGATTTAGAGAAATTATTTATGCTAAACCTTCCGCTGCACGTAATTAATTTTGAAATTACGAACCCGCATCCATGTCAACATGCACCCGGTCCCAACAGTGGTATCAGAGCCGAGGTTTGTGTTCGACATAATCATATAATTATTTTGCGGAACGCTTTATCATGATCTCAATTTTGAAAAATTTTCAATTATAGAAACTTTCCAATTATGGTAAATTTTCGATTTAGGAATTTCAAAGTTTGGAAATCCTCATGAAATTTTGCAAACTTTTGAAATATCTCTGTTTCTGAAATTTTATGATAATTGTGAAAACTTTCCATTTTTGGAAATTTCCTATTTTGGAAATTTTCTAATTTTAGAAAAACGTAAGTTTTCTTTGTACCAGAAACTTACAATTATTCTGAAAACCTTTTTTTTTTGAAACTTTATATTTATGAAAAGCTTGTTGGATCGAGAAGCCCGATAGAGGGGGGGGGGTGAATATCGGAAAACTTTCGGATTTTAAGTAAGAGTAAATGCGCAGCGGAAATAAAATAAACAGCACACAGACACAGTCGATTTACTTGGTTCGGAGCCTGTGTCGACTCCTACTCCAAGGCCCACGGTCGTTGACCGTTTACTTTGGGCAATTCTATATACGTGCAAAATTGTTTACAAAGATTTGATTACAAATAAGTGCAATAAAATAATAATATTAAATTTCGATCTTCGTTACCGACGTCCGGAGTGGATTGACTTGTTCGGGGCAGCGGGACGTCGTCGGCTCGAGTTGGAGAGTTTCCGGAGCAAAGCAAGAGCGTAGAAGATCTTTGAGGCGTTGAAGGAAGTGTTGTTGGAAGCCTGGGGTCGAGGGCCCTTTATATAGGGCTAGGGGGCGCCCGGGACGTCGGGGGCGCCCCCACGTGGCCTTTGATCCGCACAGATCTCGGTCAGCGTCTATCCTCTGGATGCGCTTTGACCGGGGCGCCCGAAGCGCTCGGGGCGCCTGCATTGACCGGGTCAAAGTTCTATCTTCTTGGCTTCGATGGCTTCTTGGTTCGAAGTGAGCGCATGGGGGCGCCCACAGCGCAGGGGGCGCCCGGGAGCACGGGGGCGCCCCGCCCAGCAGCTTTTCGAACCCTTCTTCTTTTGATGTGTTTTGTATGTACCTTGGGGGCGCCCGGGACACTCCGAGCGCCCTGGTCAGCAGTTGCCTCACTCCTTTGAGGCACTCTGAGCTGCAGACTCCGTTCCTTCGGTCCTGCATCCAGGGTTAGTCCAAAACACAATAATAAAATAAATTATTAGTTTTATACAGCCTTAGCTGTCTTGGTTCTGACTTTGGTCTCCAAAATGGAGTCCTAGGTCGAACCGATGCCTACTATTCCCTCGACGGGGAACGCGTCCTCACCTACTCCTCTCGGGAGAATTTACCTGATGCCAACCGCTCCTTTGGTTGGACTTTTGCCTGACGGTCCTTTGTCAGGGCTTGGATGCCGAGCTGTCCTTCGCCCGATGCCTGGCATTCCTTCGCTAGGTCTTTAGTCCCAGGTTGTCCTTCGCCTGGAGCCTAGCAGTCCTTCGCTAGGTCTTGGATGCTGGCAGTCCTTCGCCAGTTGCCTAGCAGTCCTTTGCTAGGACTTCCTTTCCTGGCATTCCTTTGCCAGTGCCTAGCAGTCCTTCGCTAGGGCTTTTCCTGCACACTTGATTAACTTGTCAGAAAACAAGAAAGACTTAACTTTTGACCTATGTTGCCATTATCAAAACACAGGTTTGACTTAGGTGCATTCTGCACCAACAATCTCCCCCTTTTTGATTTATGGCAACCCTAGTTCAAAAAGTTAAGTTTAAGCAACATATAAAAAATTCTATTCCCTCCCCCTGGAAGGAATCTCCCCCTAGATTTTTCAAAAATTCATGGGGTTTTTAAGGACTTTACTTGTACTTTGAAAACTTAGTTGTAGGTACTTATAGGTAACTTAAAAGTACATAGTAGAGTTTTTAAAGCATAATTTGAGTACTTAAAAAATTTTTCAAAGTCTTAAGTTTTAAAGTACTCAAAATGTTAACTTAGTAGTTTTTGGAACACTCTAGTACTTAACAAAAAACTTTAGTTTTAGAGTAATAGCTTAAGTAGAAACCTTTTGAAAGGCTAGAGTTTTTTTGCAAAATTTGAAAGTTTGAAAAAAATTTTGAAGCTAGTAGTACTTTGCAAAATTTGAAAGTTTGAAAAAATTTTTTGAAGCTAGTAGTACTTTGCAAAATTTGAAAGTTTGAAAAAAATTTTGAAGCTAGTAGTACTTTGCAAAATTTGAAAGGCTTTAAGTAAAAGTTTCGAAAAGGCTTAAGTAATTTTGAAAGTAGAAGTTTTGAAGGCACTTTTTGAATAAAGGATAGAGTTAAGACAATTTTGAAAAGAAAATTTTACTCTCTCCTTTCCTATCTCTCCCCCTTTGCCATATATCAAAACAAATAAGAATAGCATGGATAAAGAAAATAAATAAGAGTTTGCTGTACTGAACCAGTTTGATTTTCACTAAATCAATCAATTTTTGTCTATAGGGACCTGTCTAACCCAATTAGCTACTTACTAACTGTTATATACAGTAGTTTTTGCTAGGGTTAGTCAAGTTAAGTGTTTCTGTTCAAGTTAGATTTTCTAATCTTGACACTTAACTTGATTGCTGTATAAGTTGTATTTAGTGTCCTAATTACTGCAGATGCACTGACTTAAAGCATCTTGAATTGAGGCAAAGACCTAAGCATCTCAACCCTTTCTAGGTTATCAATCAAAAGTATCCTTAGGTGCTTGTGAGATGTTGGCTTCTAAGTCTATAGGTGCATGCAGTTCTAAGGTTAAAGCCTAGGCTAAGTCCATTTTCGAAAAAAAGCCCTAGTTTTGAAGGGGGTAGTTTTAACATTAATATAAAACTAAGTCGAAAATTGATTTTTGAAATAAAGCTAAGTTAAAAACTGATTTTGAGATTTAAATAAAATAGTTTTGCAAAAATAGAAAATTTTAGAAAACTTATTTTTAAAATCAAGTAGAGTAAAACCAATTGAGTTGAACTATTCTACTGAACACAATCCTAACTGCCTTCTTAGTGAACTGAACTCAGATTCAGGTAAGGGTTTTGTGAATATATTAGCTAGGTTGGATTTAGAGTCAATATGCTTAAGTGCTATTTCACCCCTGGCTACATGGTCTCTTACAAAATGATGTTTGACTTCTATGTGTTTGGTTCTGGAGTGTTGAATTGGGTTCTTAGTTAAATTAATTGAACTTATATTGTCAATGAATACTTGAGTTTGGGTGTAGTTGAGCTGAAAGTCCTTGAGTGTGTGCATCATCCATAAAAGTTGAGCCACACATTCTCCTAATGCCACATACTCAGCTTCAGTTGTGGATAGAGCTACACAGTGTTGTTTTCTGCTGCACCAACTGACTAGACTCTGACCTAACAGTTGGCAGCTTCCACTTGTGCTCTTTCTATCTAACTTACAGCCTGCATAGTCAGAATCTGTGTATCCTGTTAAATCAAAAGTTGACGTTCTAGGATAGCAAATCCCTACATTTAGGGTGCCCTTTACATACCTTAAAATTCTTTTTAGGGCTGCTAAGTGTATTTCCTTAGCACAAGTTTGGTATCTAGCACACATCCCTACAGCAAAAAGAATATCAGGTCTGCTGGCTGTAAGGTACAATAGGCTACCTATCATACTCCTATAAAGCTTAAGGTCCACAGGTTTACCATCAGGGTCACTATCTATTTTTACATTAGTGGCCATGGGGGTACTTATGCTTTTAGAGTTATCCATTTAAAATTTCTTTATTAATTCTTTAGCATATTTGAATTGATGAACATAGTTACCATCCCTAGTTTGTTTGATTTGTAGTCCTAGGAAAAATGTAAGCTCACCAACTAAGCTCATTTCAAATTCATCATCCATTATCTTAACAAATTCTTTTAGAAAGTTGGTGTTGGTGGATCCAAAGATTATGTCATCTACGTAAATTTGGGCAATAAATATATCTTTTCCTAGGGTTTTAATGAATAGGGTTGAGTCAATTTGGCCTTGTTTAAATTCTTTAGTAGTTAAGTAAGTTGATAGTCTTTCATACCAAGCCCTAGGTGCTTGTTTTAATCCATATAGGGCTTTAGTTAGTTTATAGACGTGGTTAGGTTTGTCTAAGTCCTCAAACCCGGGGGGTTGCCCTACATAAACTTCTTCTTTAATTAATCCATTTAAAAAGGCTGACTTTACATCCATCTGATATAACTTGAATCCTTTATGGGATGCAAAGGCCAATAACATTCTAATGGACTCAAGTCTAGCTACTGGGGCATATGTTTCATCATAGTCTAGTCCCTCTACTTGGCTGAAACCCCTTAGCTACTAAGCGGGCTTTATTTCTGACTATTTCTCCTTGATCATTTAGTTTGTTCCTAAAGACCCATTTAGTATCTATAATGGATTTACCTTCAGGTTTAGGCACTAGTTCCCAGACTTGGTTCCTCTCAAATTGGGCTAATTCTTCTTGCATAGCTATGATCCAATCAGGGTCAGGTAGGGCTTCATCTATAGTTTTGGGTTCTATTTTTGATATCATAGCTATTTGACTGAGGTTTCTATAGGAGGACCTAGTCCTGACTCCTAGAGTTGGATCACCCACAATTTGATCGGTTGGGTGACTAAGTCTGGGTTTCTTTGTTCTTCTAGTGCTTGGTTCAGCCTCAGGTCCGGCTGGTCGGTTTGGTTCACTATTTGTTTCAACTGGTTGATTTGTTGGTTCGATTCTTGGTTCAGTTGATTCATTGGTTGGTTCAATAGTTAGTTCATTTAGGGGTTCAATTAATGGTTCAATAGTTTGTTCATTATTTTCTTGGTCAGAGTTTGATGAAATTGGTTCTGGATTATTAGAATTTGAATTGAATTTCTTCATCAAAAATTAAGTTGGTTGTTTCTTCAATTTTCTTAGTTTGTTTGTTGTAAACTCTATAGGCTCTACTTGTGGTTGAATACCCTAGAAAAATGCCTGGGTTTGACTTGGATTGAAACTTTCCTAAATAGTCTTTGGTGTTTAGGATATGGACTTTGCACCCAAAGACCCTTAGGTAATGTAAATTTGGTAGTCTATGGTAGTACAATTCATAGGGGGTTTTGTTGTGTCGCTTGTTAATTAACACCCTATTTTGGATATAACAGGCTGTACTAATTGCTTCTGCCCAAAATTGGTTTGCTAGATTAAATTCGTTGAGCATAGCCCTAGCGGCTTCTTGTAAGGTTCTATTCCTTCGCTCAACTATCCCATTTTGTTGGGGGGTTCTAGGACATGAAAATTCATGTAAATACCCATTTATTTTACAGAATTCTTCGAATCGTTGATTCTCAAATTCTCCCCCGTGATCACTCCTAAGTCTTTTTATTTTAGTGTCGTTTTGATTTTCAATTAGTTTACAGAATTCATTGAATAGGTTTAGGGTTACATCTTTGGTTTTTAGGAACCTAACCCAGGTAAACCTAGAGTAATCATCAACTATTACTAAGCAGATCGGTTCCCGCTTAGTGACTTGGCTCCATGTGAATCAAATAGGTCAAGGTGCAGGGAGCTCA